>JANSLV010000074.1:0-145408 GCA_029298845.1 Ophiostoma perfectum
AGGAAGGAGAGGGGTGCGAGGGGCAACGGGAAGTGAGGGGAAGGGCGGGGGGGAGGGGGGGTGGGGGGGGGGGGGGGGGGGGGGGGGGGGTGAAAAGAAGGAAAACGTAGAGGGAGAATGACTGAAGGAGTGCCGCCAAGCCGACTGCCATTGGCTGTCATCTGCCACAGCTTGGCAAA
Source organism: Ophiostoma perfectum (assembly GCA_029298845.1). Lineage (NCBI taxonomy): Eukaryota > Fungi > Ascomycota > Sordariomycetes > Ophiostomatales > Ophiostomataceae > Ophiostoma > Ophiostoma perfectum. Next base: position 180 of record JANSLV010000074.1, read on the forward strand.
CATCAACGGTGGACGTCAGACAGAAGAGCGTCGTGAGCTGTTGGTTACTAGACTATTTTTTTGTTTATTCTGTAAATGGTCCTGTGTTTTAGCTGTATTATGTTACGTCTGTTTGTCAACTGTTGCTTGTTAACTCCGAGAGCTTTGTTTGCGGATGTGCCTTGGCGAGCTAGAAGCAGACCAAAAAAAAAATTGGAAGACTACGCCGTAATAAAGCATAAAGTCGTTGATTGCATCAGCAGGCTGGGTTAGGGGCGGTGGCTAGCAGATCAGTGGACATTTATGCCTGGAGAGAGTTGGCAACTGTGCCTGAAAAGTTGACAACTGTGCCGCATCCAAGAGAGCTGGCAATGCTGTACGTATCGGTCGTATTCCTACGCGCCCATGGCAAAGAGGTAAGATGATTCAATCAAGTCCTGCAGCTCGACGGTTACCGTTCTCCGTATTAAATCCTGTTCAGGCCTGGGTGAAACCTGCTTGCCCGCGACAGCTACACGCGCTGCGGTCTCTTTGAACTGAACACGGCTCAGCCCATCCTTATTTCTTCCAAGGCACTCGCGCAGCAGCCCAGCACTATTATTAGAGATTAGAGACGAAACAGCACGTATTTATAGATCGACCTGTGCTTGCTGTTGTCAGAACTAGACAGACATGATAGCAAACTCCCCTGGTTTCACTGATGCTTGACCAAATAGAAGAGACGGCCGTTTGCGAAACAGCCCTATCGCTCACTCTACACAACCCCTTGTGACGCGGCCTGTTTCCAGACTTGTCAAATCTATTCCCATAGTCTGGTGATACTGGTTATCTCGACGTTGACAAGTCTCACAAGCTAGAAGCATTGTTGCGCATGTAACGCCGTTTATTATCGTTGGCTGTGTTGACTGCTCGGGTTTCGTTTGATTGCTTTTTGCTGATTTTACAATACGAAATCAGATCAATCATTAATTACATTGCTTCACTGGCACTGTTTCAAATATTATGTCACAGCTTGGTTTTTCTTTTTCTTTTTCTTTTTCTTCTTCTTTTTCTTCTTTTTGTGATATTATTTGTAAATAATCATCAGCAAATATCAATTTTAGTCAGATATTCAATTATCAACTATCAAGCAACGAAGCATAGAATAGACGACAATGCAATGTAAGAACAAGAACCAACGTACAAAATACACTGAGATACTATATCTACATCGACCAAGATCTAGGTGTGGTGTGCATGAAAGTATCGTGAGCTCCGTGTCGACGATGACTAATCATTCACTCACGGATCAAACTATTTGCTTCATCTTGTAATGTTCGTGAATTTTACGTTCTGTTCTGACGCTATCGTCTGCACGGATCGGAAACGAATGTCATGTATTGATAAGCTATTTTTTGCCCCTGACTCCTACCTAAACGCAGCAAGAAAAAGAGAAAAGAAGAGGGAAAAGAAGAAAGGAAAGAAAAGGAAAGACGAAAAGAAGAGACACAAGAAACAGAAGAGAAGAGAACTGACATGATCATAAACCGAGGTATTGAAAAGACAAACGCAGAAACCACGAGACAGAAACCACAAGACGGGAAAACAGAGCGAGACCACAAAGTGAGACCACAAGACGAAACCACGACAAAGCATAATACACATGATTAATTTATACAGAGAATATAAAGCCGCGCTCAAAACACACTGAACACTGCTCGCATTATTTACTCCTCCTCAGAGTCCACCTCGCTCTCCATCTCGCTCTCCTCCTCTTCGTCGCCGCCCTGGCCCACCTCCACCGACGGCAGGGGCTCTTGGCTCCCGCTGCCGGGGCGCTGGAACTGTGCCTTGATCTCCCGCAGCTTCTCAATGTTGCGCTCCTGCTCCGCCTTGCCCATCGGCTTGTGCTTCTTCGGCTTGCTCTGCTTTGCCGCACCGTCGCCGCCTGACGTCTTGATCTTCTCCGTCTTGATCCGCATGTGCGGGAACGCTCGGATGATCAGGTCGTACAGCTTGCCCAGTGCATCCTGTGACAGCTGGTCAATATCCAGCTCCAGTTCGCCGTCCTCGCTTTCCTCCTGGCTCGTGTCGCGCTTGATGATCTCAATCGCCCGCTCCAGCTGGTTGCCGTCCAGGTTGTTGATACCTTCCGTGACCACATTCTTCTCGGCTTGGCCCAGAACGCGCGCCTTGGGCGCCTTCTTGACGGCTGCACCTGACGGCTTCTTGATCGTGCTGCCACTGCTCTTCTTGGCTGACGAGCTGCTCGCCGCACCCGATGCCTTCTTGCTCTTGGACGACTTGGACTTGGACGCCTTCTTATTGCGTCTCTCGGTCTCTGCCGTCGCCAGCTTGATCTTCTCCTCCACGAGCTGCTTCTGGATCATCTGTATAACCGTCTGCTGCGTCGTGATGGCCGTCATATCGGGCACATTGGCCGCCAACAGCTTGTTCAGGCGTGTGTTCTCCTCGTCTAGTCGCTTTCCAAGTGCCTCGACAATGTCGCCCGACGGGGGCGCAGCACTAACCTCGCCGTCATCGTCGCTGTCTTCCTCCTCTTCCGAGTCGTCGTCCTTGCCACCACTCGGGCTATGAGTCGCGGTTTGCGTCGTGTGTGCTGCAATCCACGCATCCTTCTCCGCCCACTTGGCCTTGAAAATATCCTCTAGACGGTTGGCGGCATCGACGACCTCGCCTACAATGTTGAACTTGCGGCAATTCCGCACAATCAGGTTAAAGTCGTTCTCAAAGTCCTTGGCAGACGCATACTCGCCGGCGGCAAGCTTCTCCTGCATCGTACCCAGGTCCATTGGCTTCTTGATGATCTTGAAGTATGTGGGGATACCCATTGCAACAGGATCAACCGGACGCATGAACCAGTGATTCAGTTCGTAGTTTCTGATCCGCACAATGTCCTTCAGTACTTCGTCACAGAAGCGGAACTCGGGAAGGCGTTTCTTCGGGTTCTTGGGCTCGTATCCTAGGTCACGGTTCTTAGGTGGGTGGATCGGGCGCTTGGGACGGTCGCTGTCATTCTTTGCAGAGTCGCGCCGAATAATCGGTACTCCAGAGGCAGGAACAGCAAATGCCTGTGTGGAGGAGTCCACAGACGCAGCAGGCCCAGGAGACGTGCCACTGGCAGATGGTGCAGCTCCCTGGCCGAACGGCGTAGACAGAGCAATGGGACTGGCAGTGACAGCAATGACCGAGTCTTCTATCGGCGACGTTGCAGCGCCCCGAGACTCACGGCGATGTGTAGCAGCACGCGGCTCGGTCTGGCGTGTCGGCAATGTCTTGGGCTCCTTCTTCGTGTCTGGCTTCTGGGGTTCTGCTGCAGACACCTCGGAGAGGCGCGTGAAAAAGTTGTCCACCAAAGACTTGGCCTCATCAGTGATGGCGTTGCCGGAGCCGTTGAAAGAAATCGAGTTCTCGTGGATCAAAAATAGATCACTTACAAAGTCGCCGTGTGATGCATACAGGTTCTCGCGCAGATTCCGCTCCAGCAGACCAATGTCCACCGGCTTTGACACGCGCGCAGTGTACGAGTCCCACAACATCGGCCACTTCTTGTGCACCGGATCCTTGAAGTTCAGGCCTGCCTTGGTCTTCTTCACACTCGCTAGCACACGGCGAATTTCGCGGTTGGCATATACACTGATCGGGTTGTCGTCGATGCTGGGGTGTGCCAGGCTGCCCTCTTTGGCGATGGCGCGCACACGGGGAGGCAGGGTGACAGGTGCAACGTCTATCTGCATCTCGGTGGCGCCAGCGACAGATGACTCGGACTCACCCGCTGTCTTCGCCTTGGAGGCAGGCGCCTCGACATCGGCAGTCTTTGCGCGCTTGGGTGACCGGCCAGTCTCGTCGTCGTCTTCCCGCTCGCGGGCAACCTTTGCGGGTGTGTCTGACATAGAAGTGTCATTGCCGGCGACAGAAATGGAGTTGTCGCGTGAGCGGTCGTCTCTCAGCGAAGGCAACAGGCTTGAAGTTAGAGAGTGTGTTGCTGGGGCTGGCACGGTTGGCGATTTTGCCTTTTCTGGTGAGGCAGACTTGGCAGGGGTAGGGGTAGAGGAGGCAGCTGCAGCATCTGCGGCATCCGTGGCGTCGGCCATATCGACATCAGCATCCTTCTCGACCGTCTTTGCGCCGCTAGAAGAAGCTGTCTTTGCGTCTGCGTCTGCTTTGGCAGCATCCTCGTCCTTTGCTGCAGCCACTTCTGAAGCTGGTGCTGCGTCTGCTGACTCAGACTTTGGTGCGACGGCCTCTGCTGTCTTTTCTGCCGTTTCTGCCTCTTCTGGCGCGTCGGTGGCGGTCTCCTTTGCTGACTCTTCATCCTTTGGCTCGACGGCGGCGGCGGCGGCCGGCTCTGGTGCAGCCTCGGACTCGTCAGACTTATCGGCGGGCTTGTCATCGTCCTTCTCGACGAGGGTAGAATCGGCTTCGGCGGGGGAGACGTCGTCCTTGTCTAGTAGGGTCGCATTGGAATTGAAAGAGTCGGCATTCTTTGCTGCACTGGCTTCGGACACGTCGGTGTTTTTGGAAACATCGACAGCTGTCTTGAGGGAGTCGGACTGGGGCAACTTGGTAGCATCGTCAGAGTGGCTGGGCATGTTAGCGAGATTACTCGATGCAAGAGGGCGCAAATGGCAGTGTACAGAACAGGACGCAGAACAAGACAAAAGACAGAAACACCACTGGGGATCCTGACACTTCAAGGAATGGAGTCATCTTTCTGATTGACCTGCTGAGATCTTGGATCAGTCGAAATCGGAAAAGCGCGTCGACATTGCTCCGGGAGAGATGCAGAGACGCGATGGTCTTGAGGAAACACGTTGAGAATATGGTCGCAATGGCAAATAAGAATGCAAACGAGTCGCGCGGATTGGAGCTGCAGGTGGTGGCAAGGTGATGGGTGGATGGTGGTGGATGATGGCAAGTGATGTTGACAATGAGGTCGAGGTTGAGGCAACGTGAGAGGGCGATGAGAGCAGGTGCAGACCGTTGTCAGGGTGAGCAGAGCATGCACAAATCAGGAAGGAACACAGTCGCAAGAGCGTGATGCATCAAGAGGCTTGAAGGGAAAGAGCGACCGAGATGTGTGATCGGTTGTGCACGCACACGTGGAGGGAAGGTGCTACCACAACAAGAAGGCGCGACGGTGGAACCGCGATGGGATGTGGAAGAGGCAAGAGGAAAGCAAGGAAAGCAAGGAAAGCGAGGAAAGAAAGGAAAGAGCAATGCGCGCGCGTTCACATGTTATAGCACGACGATGACGGATTGAAAGCAAACAGGAAAGAGCATCGTGAGAACGAGGAACAAGAAGAGAAGGAGCGACTCACCCATTGACACCATTGGTGGGCTGTTCGTCAGCAAGCGAGGCCATCTTAGAGGGCGTGGTATTGGTGTCTGCCAGCGGTGTTGTGATGACAGCCATTCGAGTCTGGGACGATAGACGATAGATGCCGTAGAGGTCGTCGTGGACGTACAGGGCGCAGATCAAGATCAAGATCAGAGATCCAAAGAAGAGGGGAGAGTGGGTGGCGGACTGACGCGAATCGAGTTAACGATGCGACAGGCTAGGTGGCAAAGCGGCGATGTTAGTGGCCAGAAGGGAAGGAGCGATGATGCAAACGCAAGGACAGGAAAGAGCGACGGGCGGCTCTCGAGAGTCCCGTGACAACAGCAGAGGGCAAGCACAGGAGACACGGTGTAGATAGGTATGGGTGGAAATAGTGATAGATATAATAATAAAATGAAAGTCGTGATGCGATGCGTGGTCAATGTGGTGCAGTGTAGATAGTGCACACCCAGAAACCAAAATGACATCAGGAGAAAGGGAAGAGAGGAGAAAGGGAGAAGAGAAGGAGGAGAATAGAAGAAAAAGCTAGGGAAAAAGAAAAAAAAGGGAAAGACAAACACATATGGCAAAATGAACAGACAGTGTGTATATAGCGGGAGGCATGGACAAAGAAAGAAAATGGCAGCTTACCTTGATTGTCGTGATGTGGTGGTGAATTGAATTCGAAAGGCTGGGGATTCCTGGTGGTGGTTGGTTAATGGCACCGTACGGAAACAGACAAGTCGCGTTTATAGGGCGATGCGCGCGCAGCAGGCGTGCACAGGTGCTGTGGCGGACGTTGTGTGGCGGGTGTTTGCGACTAATAGGCGATTAATAAGCCGATTCCCCTGTTGTTGTCCGAAAAAGGAAAAAAAAGGAGGATAAGAGGAGGGAGAAAAAATAAATCGAAGAATGAAAATAAATAAAAGCGCGGGAGGTGGGAAAATAAAACGACAGCTCGAATAAAATAAATAATAGAAGAATAAAATAAAACAGAAAAACGGGGAGGGAGCGACACTGTGAAGGGCGACGACAAGACTGCGCTAGGCAGCAGTAAGAGGCGACGCTGGACGCTGATAGGGCGTTGGCAGGTGGTAGCGGGGCGATACGTGAGATAGTACAGTCGCGCTTTCCTTTCTCTGCGGTATTTTACCCTTTTATTGTCGTATTTTATTTAATTCGTCGCAAAACACTTCAAGAGGAAGAGTCGATTCCAGCTATGCCAGTACCGGTCGGCAGGCGGGAGGGTATTTATTTCTAGAGGGCGGCGGGCGTCGCTGATCTGTTCTTATCTGTGATTCGTCTGTGGTTGGACAGCAGAGGTGGAGACGTGAAGGGGGTGTGTCTAGTGAATTGAGCGAGCTGGTCCGTGCGCTGGTCACAACAGACGGGCAGTGGAGGGAAGGAGCAAAGGAGCAAAGGAGCAGAGACGGGGAGGCCCAGGCTCTTGTGCGCCATGGGATAGCCAATCACGAGCCGTGCGCATTGCTATAAGACGCGACAAGGAGGCCAGAATGCGAACTCACATCGCAGCGAACAACAGGGAAGGAGCGAACGGTTGAGTACATAGAAGCGGAAGGGGCAAACGGCAGCAACAATCTTACTTCGCACATTGTGCATATTCTCTACTCATCTACTCATAGCGGCCGAGACCAGACATCATATGAGTGTGTCTAAACGAGAGACGATGGACACAGAACGAAGCACGGCACACGACAGACGACGGCGACGCGCATACAATGAGGGATGTGCTGCAGGACAACAAGCTCGGTTGGAGCTACTTCGTAGATTGCGACGCGACGGGTTACGGGGAAGCAGAGGGAAAGAACGAGACGAACACGAGTTGCGCCTTCCTTATGAAAGGTTATGACTGCAGCCAGCAGCGCTCTTTCCGCATACGTAGTATTGCACTGAACTCCCATAGTATGAGAGAATGAGTAAGCAATTGACACTTCAGTGCTCAATTTAGGCCTTCATTCGGTGCACAGTTACGATGAATCAGTTGCGACGATCAACACGTCCGGATCGTCTGCATCGTTTGCGACTGTTTTCTTCTTCTTTTCGTGTCGCGTCTGACCCATTTCATAGTGGGACATGCGGTCTTTTCTCACGTCGGTTCTCGCAGAGTTGATGCCTGACAATAAAGAGGCGTGTGTCTATCAATGCTGAGGAAGAAACATCCAGAACGAAGCCGTGTACCTTTGTACACAGTGTATCCACTGGAAAATGAGCCCAAACAAAGACGAGAACAAGAAAGGGGCGGGGCGTTTGAGTCTGTACACCAATGACTAGCCGTGCACATATGAAATATGGAACCTCTTCATTTCGATAATGGGAGAACTCACAAGGTAACGGGAAAGGGGAAAGCACAGAGGGGTGTGCCAACGGACTCTTGGAGAGACCGTGCCCGCTTATACGAGCAAATTGCCCAATCACTGTGCGCAGTAGACCTGGAAATGTCAGGCATCAACTACACCAGACACAGCCACGGAGCACTTTAATTTCCCAGATTTCGCGCACATGGAAAGTCACGGGTGGAGATTAGTCACGACACAGAGACTTAGTTCCGGACTTCGTCATCCGTTCCTGTTCAAGCACATGACTCCGCAGGTGACCCGTCATGCGTCTGGGAAACCCACTTCGTGAAGTGGGTCAAAGGCGGACAAGATACTGCCAGATAAAAAAAAGTTTACTGCTGGGAAAAAGATAGCAGAAAAAAAAGTTGAAGAAAAAGTAAACGAGGCTCCTCGTCGACTAGGAACAATTTTTCTTCAGATCTGACGACACAGCACACAGCATTGCTTCACTGCACTGACCTGTACTGACCTGCATTGACCGCCGAGCCGCGAAGAGACTGGATTGCATTCATTCGTCTTGTTCTCTTTTCACTTTTTCTCTCTTTCTTTCTCCCCCGATCTGCAGCATCATCCTCGCTCCCCTGCATCCCATCACGAACCTTCACCACACCACCACACACACATACACAATGTCTTCGACAAAGAGAAAAGCACCGCCGGTGCGCATAGCCAAGCCCCGGATAACCACCAGCGCAAAGCCCACCACAAGACCCCGTCTCAACGACAAGCTGTCCGTCGTCGCTGTCCCCAAGCAGCAGCAGAAGCAGTCCAAGAAGTCCGATGCAGCAATTGAGATTTCTAGCGACGAGGACGAGGACGATATAGACGAGGATGACGTCGAGGTCGACGAGACCACTAAGATTGGCGAGCAGGACACCGATATGGCTGATATCCCACAAACCAACGGTGCCGAAAAAGACGACGTCAACGACGACTCCAACGACGACGACGCCGATGCCGAGCCGACGTTTGGCGACCTCGTCCGTGAGCACGGCACTGTCGATGTCGCCGCTGCTCTGGGCCTGCTGAACCCTGCTGACGGCAACGCCAGCGCTGTCGTCAAGGGGAGTGCTGCCGGTGCCGCCGCGCCCAACCTCGCCTCGCTCGGCCAGCTACTCAACGCGGCCCTGCGCTCGGGCGACGACGCCAACCTCGAACTCTGCTTCACCACCACCTCGTCGACCGACTCCTCGTGGGTCCGCAACACCATTCAGCGCCTCGACCCCTCGCTGGCCGGCACGCTGCTGCAAAAGCTCGCCGCCCGCATCCACCGCCGTCCCGGTCGTGCGCACACCCTGATCGGCTGGGTCCAGTGGACCCTCATTACCCACGGCGGCGCGCTGCTGACGAACCAGCCCGGTGTCACCACCCGCGCACTGCAGGAGCTGCACCGTGTGCTTGAGGAGCGCGCACGCGGTCTCAACAGTCTGCTGCTGCTCAAGGGAAAGCTCGACATGCTCGAGGCCCAGATGCAGCTGCGCCGCGTGCAGCGCGGCGGCCGTGCTTTTGCTGGCATTGGCGGCGACGCATACCAGGCTGATGCCGCCGCAGTCGGCCGTGTAGCGAGCAGTGCCGTCGACGGCATCAACGGCCGCCGTGCAGGCCGCAGACGCCGCGGTGTTACTGGTGGCCCATCCAAGGGCTCGTCACAGCCTGGTTTCAAGGTTTACCGCGAGGGCCGTGACGACCTGGAGGAGCACGACGAGGACGAGGACGAGGATGAGGCTGGCCACATCCTGGTCAACGGTGCCGAGATTGCCGGCGAGTCGTTTATTGACGGCTCCGACGACGACGTCGAGGCTCTGGATGAGGAGGACGATGAGGACAGCGACGAGGATGACGAGGACGGCGACGATGCCGAGGACGACGACCTGGAGGAGGAGGACGATGATGCCGAGGAGGACGAGGTTAACTTTGACGATGTCGACGACGAAGACGACGACGACGATGACGACGACGAGATCGAGGAGTCTGCCACTGCCGCACCACCGCCGGCCAAGATGCAGAAGAAGTCGGGCGGCGCCTTTTCCAAGCGGAGGTAGGCCGGTGTCTGATGTCTTATCTGATGTCTGTCAGCAATCCTACCATGTTAAAAGCAAATGGTCCTGGCCTAAGGGTATATATAATGGTCCTTGCCGTGTACAAGGTGTTCGCATTTACTGTTTCTGTTTACCTCTTTCTTCTTGCTCTTGTTAGTCATCAGTTTTGCGTTGTCTTTCCAATGTCTCATCATGTTCTTTGCTATGGTATGCCAGCATCCAGACACTGCCTCTTGTCTGTCTCTCACATAGATAAAACCAAAATTGGAGTACGGTGTATAGCTCAATTTATTTCATCAAAATCAAGATCAAAATCAAAAGCATAATCATAATCCAAAGAAGTAGTAAATGTATTAGATGCCAGTAGTAGCCCAAGATTAGATCCAAAGAAACCAAAAGAAAACAAAAAAACAGCCCGCCAGAGATGCTATGCTAAAATGCTGTAGATAAGACATTAGGTGTAGATGCTGAGAAAATAAGTATATATGGGATCAATGAAGTGTAAGTAAGGTAAAGGGGAGATAATTCAAGGCTGGATGTTCTGACGCCAACGTTCAACACGCTCGATCTGCGGCTGCCCGGGGATTTGCACCTGCATTGGCATCTGCACCGGCATGGCCATCTGTCCGCTCATGCCTATGGCCATCTGCTGCATGGGCATTCCCTGCATGCCGCTGTGGCCATTGTACATCGTTCCCGCAGCGCCGTAGCCGCCACCCATGGTTATGCCGTTGTTAGGCATCATGCCCGCATTGCCCAGCAGGGTTGGCTGGGACATGCCGCCGTACCCGCTGTAGACCGTGTTGCGGCTCATGTTGTTCATGGGCATGGGCATCATATGCATGCCGCCGTGGAGATTTGGAGTGCTGCCCATCGGGCCATACTGCTGTGCCGTCAGCGACTGGTTCTGCACTGAAATACCACCAGATCCGTTGTTGAAGCGGCCGCCCAAAAATCCGCCGGATTTGTTGAGGCCAGAGCCGGTGCTGGCAAACGAACTGCCATAGGGTATCTGGGCACGCATGGCCGCCATCTTCTGGTCGCGCTCAAAAGCAGCGCGCGCAGCCTCCTGTTCGCGCCGGATGCGCTCAGCCTCGTGCGGGTTCTGCGGGCCTTGGGCAGAGCTCACAGGGTGTGCCGCCAGCACGTCGGCCATGGAGAGGCGGCGCGTAAGGCGGCCGGCTGCAGCAGCACCGTCTCCGTTGAGGGCATTGAGAGCTTGGTTGTTGACAACCGGGCCCGGGCCGAAGCCATATGTTAAAGCTGCCATCTCTTGTTCACGGGCATCCTTTTCGGCCTGCAAACGACGGCGCCGCTGGCCCAGGCTCTCTTCTTCTTCTGAAGGCTGCGCGTTAGCCTTGGCCACCTTGTCCTTCTTTTCCTGCTCCTTGGCAGCCTCTTCCTCGGGGTCGGCAAACTGGCCAAGAAGCTCCTCTGAGAATGCCATGCTCACGGGCCGTGCACGGGGCAGTTGACTTTCCTCCTTGGCCTTCATACGGAGCTTGCGGGCAGCCAGAGGCTCGTCCTCCAATTCCTCGACCGCAGGTGAGGTGCCGCCATTCATTCCGGCGTCTTCTGGTGCGATCGTCGAATGCGGGTGGCTGGCGTTGGGTGAGATGGAATATGCCTTGTTGAGCGCCATCATGCTCGGTGTCATAGTGAGCATGCTTTGGCGGCGCAGAGCATTGGTGCTATGTGACGGTCTTAAGTACATGCCGGCACCTGCGTCACGGCCCTGGAGACGGTCGCGACGATGACTCAGCGGCTCGTTGTCTTCCATTTCCTTTTTCTCCATCAGACCAAGAGGTCGGTTCATTTCAGCAGCGACGGCAGAAATGTCATTGTTGCCAACGGCCCTTGCTGCAAACAGCATACCCAACGGCACGTCGTCGTCGTCGCTCTCACCATTGCCTTGGCGTAGAGAGGGATCCTCCCATGCGAGATTAACCTTCTTGCCCTTGCGGGCATTGCGCTCCATCTCGGCGACTATATCGAGCTCCAGCAGCGTGGAATGCATGCCGTTGGGAAATGCCTGGTTAATAGGCCGAGTGCGCAGCTTCTGCTGCCGCTTGCGAATCTGAAGCTCGGCAAGAAGGGTAGTAGGGGCGCCGTCATACATCAGATCGCCATCCTCTTCGTCCTCCTCGCCCTCATCCTCATCCGCATCCTCATCCTCATCCGCGTCATCGTCGCCCACCGCACGGCCCTGGAGACGGTCATTCTCGTCGTCCTCGTCGGACGCCCGCTCGTCATCACCTGGGGCCATTAGATTGCCTCCATCACCGAGGCCCGGCGACAGCATCGCACCATCAAAGTTCTTTGACAGTCGGCGTCTTGGTCTTCGCGCGTCACCGTCCATGGGCTCGCTGATTTTGCGAACGTGGCCAAGACCCACCATGGACATGAAGGAGCTCCTTGACTTGGAAGTGCGCAACTCGTGGGACGGCGCCGACTGGGGGGTCGCAGCGCTCAATCTGGCATTGGCAGAAGCCTTCTTGGGACGCCTCTTTTCAAGGCCGTAAATTTCAGAGCCAAGGTGGCCAGCAAACGCGTGGTCCGTGAAGGCGCTCACAGGTGCACTAGCCGATGCGTCAAGAATGCTGTCGAGGGTGGCTGTGGCAGAGCCGTTCTTAAGCTGGATGTTGGCATTCGAAGACGGGGAGTCAAAGAAGGCAGAAGCTCGGAGCTGGGGGGGGAGTTTGCTGAGAGTAGACATCCGCGACTTGCGTTTGTCGGTGTCCGTAATACGGGTTGGGCGGCGGAGATGGCTGATATCACCGCGACTGGTAGAGCCAGTCTTGGGGCCAGAGTCGGCGTCGGCTGCAACCTCGGGATCGATGACAAGGGATACCTTTGACGTAGATTGCGATCCATCGCCCAGACTAGCACTAGGGGGGGCCTCGCCCATACCGAGCTGTTCCATAAGTGGTGAGCCCATATCGCCGGTAATGGGATCCGGCAACCATACACGAGATTCACGCTTAGGCTTGGGTTCGTTGTTCTCCTTCATCATGCTCAGTACTTGTGACCGGCGCGCATTTCTTTCAGCTGCCTTGGGGTTCTTGGACAGCTTTTGGGGGAGGTTAAGCATAGCCGGGACACGAGCTGGGTAGAAAAGCATCTGCCGGCCGCTCGAGGGATCCATGTACGAAGTTGGGCGGGTTACTGGAGCCAGACGCGGCTTGTATCCTGGAGAGGGTGTGAGTGTTAGGTCGTCGGGTAGTTGCGGTGGGTGGTTGTGGGCTTGCTGGGGTTCTGGGTGCTGCATAATAGAAGGTGGGTGCTTGATTGATGCATTGTCGGGGTCGCAGTGAACGCCGTCAAAGTCTTGGAAAGCAGTCTGCGCTTGGTGGTATGTGCCGCCAGAACCAGACGTTGCCGGCCGCTCAATGTCCGCGGCCTTAGCCTCCACGTCGGTCTCTTGGTGCGAACTACGGACGCCCTGGGCATGCATCTGGCCAGAGGGGTTGTATACTGGATAGGTCGTAGAGAGCGGCTCATACTTCTGAGCAGATGCAAACCCAAGGTAGTCGGAGACAGATGGCTGGGCAGTGGGGGGAGGGGTCTTTGTCGAAAGCAGGCCCGAGTCTGTGTCCGGAGAAGAGCTGAATGCATAGTTGCCGAGATGAAGTTCGTCCTTGTCGTAGCTATCTTTGCCAACGTGCTGGTGTGCACTGGCACGGATGGTGTCGTCGTCCTCATGCTGCTCGCCAGCGGCAATACGCCGGTCTGCTTCATCCAGGGCATCTTGTGTGATTGTCGTTGGCGGCTCATGCTCTACAATCTCCGCAAGAGACTGTTTCCCTGACTGCACACTGCGGACAGAACTCTTGCCCGTACCATGCCGTGAGAGGACAGGAAAGGAATCGTCGCCTGCGCTACTGGCCTTGCTGGCTGAACGCTGCCGACTCAAGCCAACAACAGATGCCGTTGGTGACATTATATAATCGTGTGGTGTAAAGGCACCAGCACGAGCGGCACTGTTCAGTCCGATGATGGAGGATTGTCTGGAAAAGTCCCGCCTAGATCGGGCAAGCGATGATTTGCGTGAGAGACTGGACAGGTCTACCGGATGTGCGTCGGAAGGGTCGGGCACACTTGCTGCTCGTGATGCAGTCCGTGAAGCTGTCCGAGACACTGTCTGCCGGACACCCGCCGCAAGAATAGACGATTGACGGCTGTCACTGCGCTTGAGTTCCTGGTGTGCTTCACGGATGGCAGTCTCGATGGATCCTGTATTGGAAAAGTGCTCGGCTGTCTCTTCGAGTTGGGCAACGCTGCTGCAAAGAGTCGAGAGCGTTGTTCGGCTCGATGGGCTGCCGTGTGAGGATGGAGTTTGTGCAAAGACGGGAAGCTGCTGTTGAAGCGGAGAGGAGGGAGGTCGTGTGGCTTTCGGTTGCACGATGGTAGTTGTGATTAATGTTGGTGCGGGTCGCAGAGCTGGTGATGATGACGATAGAGATGGGCTAGCTGTGCTATTGGCAATGGACCGGCTGGAGCTGACTCTGCGAATGAGATCGCTAGTGATTGGCTGCGATTGAGACCACGGCAATGCAGTCGTTGCTGAACGTGAAAATGCTGGACTCTCGTTGGGGAAGTTGTCGATATTGCCTCGCGCAGGGGCATCGAAAGTGTTCACGTAGGACGAACTTGCAGGATGGGAGTCGCTGGCACTGCTGCCACAGTTGTCACTGCTGTCGCTGTTGCTTTTTTTAAACCTCGTGTTGTCTTGTTTGGGTCCCCTATCCGCTAGAGCACCAGAACCTCGTATAGGGATTGTTGATTTGGCGATTGTTTTGGTCATCGTTGCCGTATTTGTGGCGCTGGGGGCCACAGCATCCACCTGGCAAGGCGCAGAGTGACCAGTGAGCACAGAATGTCTAGACAATGCGGGAGCCACTCGACTTTTCTGGGACCTGCAGATAAAAATAAGAATAAACAAGTGGATAATTAGCAGGCTAGACCAAAGATTGCTGTGTGTCGCATGAACAGGGCACAACGTTGTATTTCGATTCTTGATTTCGAGTCCTGCATCCTTCAGTCTTTGTTCATCGTTCCTTAATCTTCTTTCTTTCTTCTCTCTTTTTTATCTTCATTGTCTTTTTCTTCTTCGTCATATTCCTGGTTGAATTTGGGGTTTCTTTCCTGGCCAATACTATCAACCCATTCTTACCTGTTGCTGTTGTTGCTATCGAGAGCTAACAAAGGCTCAAGCTGGTCGCGGTCGTCGGTTGTGGTGCTGCTGGAGGAACTGGATGGGCAATCAATGTCACCGCCGTCGATGGATGATAAAGGAGTCGTGGCAGCGGCACCGGCAAGGGATAGGAAACCGGCAGACGGTGGAGAGAATGAGAAGTTGGAGGCGGCCGACGAGGGCGAAGCAAATCGAGAGAGGGGTGAATAGGACGAGTTGTCGGCGGGGGTCTTGCGCATCGGGGTGGTGTGTTTGGATCGTGGCGAAGTGGGAGGAGGACGTCCGTAACTGGCCATTGTCGAATGTCAGATGTCCAGGTGTCGAGTAGTCAAGATATCGAGAACAGGGAGGAGTGCAAGACAGCCTCGGCTAGTACTGATGGCGCTGTTGGATTTGGCGCGCTTTAGAGTGTCGCGTGCATCTGCGTGTCTTAAGAAAAGAGGGCGCGTGAGTACATCGCAGAGGCAAATGATAGTGAAGACAAGAGCGCCGGGTTGGATGAAGGGGTTTGAGATGAGGCTTGATAAATGCAAAAGATTAAGAAACAACAATACACAAGGGAAGGGTCTTTCGTAGCGCAAGACGAAGACGGCAAACAATGGGGATGGTGGGCAAAATAGATGGAGAGGCAGACAAAGAAAGGCTTAGTGTAAATGGGACGAGAGAGACGAAAGATGGGATGAAAACACAGAAGATGAGCAAGTGAGCAGCGGCCATTGGCCAGTGGCTAGGAATGATAGCAACGTTGGTTTGGACGAGGCATCGACACTGGAATTGACAAGACCAATGAAGGATATGCAGATAAGACTGAGGGATGCGGGACGGTCGGACTGGTCAAACTGGTCAGACTGCCCAGAGGTGAGATTGAAATGGTGCGGCAAGCCAGACGGCCGGTTTGCAAGTAGATTGTAGACTCGTTTCGCAGACTTGTTTCGCAGACCCGGGAGACTTGAGATGAGCAAAAGGGCAGCTCGGGCGGATCAGCACCGGCCAGACAAGCACCCTGGCTGTGAGCGCGGATAGGCGCGGATGTTCAGGGTAGAAGGATTGACCCAGTCCGCGATGCATTCCAGTGCTGTTCTTGGTTCCGAGCTGGTGCTAAGCTGTGCTTTCTGGGCACCCTGTTTGGCTGATCCCTGCTGCCGCGTTTTGTTGTTCGTATTGTGAGTATGCGTTGGTGCTCTCCCGGGTTGTGCTGTCTTGTGCTGTGCTGTGTTGCTGTCGGCGATAATAATAGCAGCCCGTGCGACGTTGTGTGGTTCTGTCTCAAGTCGACCTGGGAGCTGCCGTGCCATGTCGTCGTGCAGTGAGGGATAGACGGGACGGGGCAGGCGTGCATTTGAGGCAGGGTGAGGGCATGGCATGGCAAGGAAGAGGCATGGGCAGGGGCAGGAATGACGAGACAATAATAAGAAAACATCTATGCATGCATACCTGATTTCGTAAGGGTAACACAGCAAAAGATAATATCGAGGTGTTGCCGATATTGAAGATGCCGAGCGATGTCGACAAGATCTTCAGGTGCTCGATGTTGTTCAATGTTAGATGTACAACGACGTCAGAGATGGTGTCGCGTGTCGTCGGCGTGGGACCGTGGATCGTGACGAATCGAGGTGAAATAGAACTACAAGGAGGACCCGCCGAGTCGAGTGAGTCGGGCGAGTCGAGTCGAGCGGCAACCGATTGCTGGATCACTGCCAGGGTTGTTCGTATTTAGTACTGTCGTCCTGCCTGTTTGTCGCTGTTTCGCCGCGGATTGCCGGTACTGTATGTTGGCGGACAGCGGGGCTCGTAGAACGTAAGATGAAGAACTATCAAGCTGGTGTAGCGATGTAAGGGCGCCGCAAGGCGTCGGGATGCAGGGAGCAAAGTGAGGCCCAACCCGAGTATTGCAAAGGAGGCAAGGCAGAAACAGACGCGATGCGGGATGGGGGTATCAAAGGCGAACAAGAAAAGAGGAAAGAGCAAAGGAAAGCTGCCTCGATGAGGAAAGAGCAGAACAAGACAGGATAAGAAGGAGCAGAAGACTCGACAAGCTCCAAGGAAAGAGCAACCCCAGACAAACAGAAGAGAGATACAAAGGCACAAAGGTACAAAGGTACAACGGTACAAAGATACAACAATACTACGACATCGAGGGCAGAGATAAGGAGAGGCAGACAGACATCCAAAACACCCAGAATGCGATTAATTCGATTTATGCTTTTACGTTTCGCTAGTCAGCGAGGATCATTGCCTTGGTCTTTCTTGGTCTTATCGGCCCCCGTGGAGCGGCCTCGAGCGGCCCTATCTTGCATATGCTGTCTTGGAGTTGATTCACGAGTCGTGACAGCCGGTAGTTCCTTCCATGATTGGGAGTGGTGCTTGGAGTTCCTTCCTTGCAACAATCATGTGCTGTGTTCCTTCCATTCTCGGTTTCACCATTTGCGCTCTTTTCTCCTATTCGAGTGATTACATCAGTTGTCGGCATCATTATCGCTTTTCCCCTTTTAGTTCCTCATTCCTCACTAAGAAACGTCATGACAGCAGCTTACGTGGGAGTTTGCGTCACTAGACAAGCCGCACGGAGACAGGGCAATCAGCCCTAACGGGACAGGCATTTACGCGTCATAGCGCTTCGCTTCTACGGAGTAACATCCACGGCAACGAGTACAGCGTGTAGACCAGACACGGCCGACTCGGCTGCGTTGGTTGTTCTCTTGATATTCTTGCAAGTTTTGAAATTGCACTGCTATTTTTACATCTACCACTGTGCAAAAGTACAGTGCAGCCTGCATGAATACGCGACATGTATCAACCGCGATAAGAGGGGGAAAGCAAAGAAGGAAAGAAGAAAATAAAGTAGACAGACAGGAAGAAAAAGAGAGAATAACAGAAAGAAGGAATGCAAGAACGGAAAAAAGAGAAAAAGAGAGCCGAGAGACTGCAATTACATCATGCAGTCCCGCAGTGGGTTGGTGTTGCATGCGTTCTTCTTTTGTTCCTCCGTTCGTTTCACCATCACTGCACTTATCCTGCTGAGACCAAAGGCTACACCATGTATAACTCATATAACTACCTTGTATAACTCTTCGAAATTACGACGATGGCTTAATTCTGCATAAGCAATAACATTGTATTCCGTACTGATACCAAGTTGGCATTTGATTGCGGCCAGGCTAGACACGGAGCAGATGCTCAGATGCATGCGTGCCCTGGACGGCGGTTGGCGGATTGCCGCAGGATCGCCAAAGGATGGGGTCGGGCTGTTGATCATTAGGCAAGTGCACGGAGTAGCAATGGACTAGAAGCTAATTATGAGCCACGAGAGCACAGATGTAGAGAGGTAGTGAAAGGCGAAATGAGAGGCAAAACAAGCCAAGACAGGCGCCCCGTCTTGGATGCGCCCCCATCGAGTCTTATCTTGACTTGCGAGGAGGTAAAGATGCCCGCATCTGCCAAAGCAGTAAGACGCCTCCCGCGGCTTTAATCTAACTCTGCATAAGCATAGATACTAGCCGGCCACGAGGCTTCGATGTCCGTACCGGGCTTGCTATGCGCCACCCCAGACGCTCTGATAACGTTTGGTCATCCATTCGCTCCATTGCATTCACTCTGGCACTCTGACGCTTGACACTCAGCCGCCAGGCATTCTTCGGCCCGTCACGTCATGGCTTATCATAGCTATCAGGATTGCCGTCGCTGCTACAACAAGAGATTGCTTTTGTCTAATCATGTCTCGCCTGTCGTATCACAGCAATCTAAAATACCAGTATCACAGACCGTATCAAACTCGGAGGCCCTGTACATAGAGGAACCTTGCTCTATGTTTTTATTGAAAATAGAGTGCTAGCCATCACCAGTCCTCCGCCTGCCGGTGATAATAATAGTATGTTAGTTTTACTTAGTCAGGAACAGAGCTGCAGCTCCCGGCCCGTGGGGGCTAATGATAACGCATGGCTCGTAGCGTCTCTGTGTTTATTTGTGATGAACACCGGAGCAGCTTTCGATATTGACTTCAAGTGAGAGCTAATCCATTATTGTTTTACACTTCATCTATATTCTCTCAGTTCATTGATTAAATCTAGAATTTATTTCCGCAAGCTGTGGTATTTGTTAGCCTTTTCACACTTACTTATTATATTCATGTTCTATGTGATTTTAAGAAGGTAAATGAATTAAATAAATAAACAAAAAAGAACATAAATAAAACCAAAAGGCTAAAGTACTTATGGAAGAATAGAAAGGCTTGTTTACATAAGAAAAACGTGTGCATAGAGACGACTGTTTTGCAAACTGGAGAGGATGCACTTCTACCTCCGCAAGAGCCCGAATTTGTGTAGCTCCCTGGACGACGGCTGACGCCTTGCCTAGACCCCGTCTAACTATACTGCCGTTCATAAGGATCTATAATGAAATTGATATTGGCGTTCCATTGTGATGAATATCCTCGGGCACGGTATCCTGTCTATGGTCCAAGGCTGTAGACATACTCCTAGCTGCTATATGTGGACGCATAGCCGCACTTGGAACGACGCCGTAGTTGTGTTGCAGGCGATCGGTGTGGTGGCAATTCCGCTTGGCAAGCATGGCGACGTTGTTAAAAATCTATGGACTGTACCCGAGTAGTGCCCGCCGACCATATTGCCATAAAAGCTCCAAGAAATATCCGACTGCGCGTGTCCAGTAAGGGCTGTCGAGACGTCGTGGGCCTCCTTAATGGCTCAACTGACGCAAGATAAGAGAGGGACAGACCGGCTCAGTTACTACAACACGCAGTCAGGCTTCCTCTGACAGACTTCATACCGGAGAGAAGCTTGTCAGTATATACACCCGTGCCGTGCAATGGCCCAGACGATCACAGACACATCGTGGCGCTGGTGCTTGCGTATGACATTGTTGACCCAGACTTTTGTTCTTGTCCACGACTTCTTTTAGATCATCATGTTGATGGGCTTGCAGTGCAGCAAATTAAGAGAGACTTGCACGTCATAGTCATCTATGCACATTTTGGGATCACGGCTACTTGGAGTCAGCGGGCGGCCTAGTCGGGGAGCCTTGATATGGGCATCATTGGCCGCAGTGTTATTGAGTACTACTCTCGAACGGTCTAATACTCCATATACGGGCATGTAAATCAAAGTAGCTCCTGCTATATAAAGCCTTTCCCCTTGCCTGATAAGCTGGTCAATCGGGTAGCATCTGAGCTCTAGATAATTTAGTATGAATCCGAGTATAGGTGTGATATAGAAGCCGGAGCAGAGCAAGACGAATTGTTGACTATAGGGGTTCTCTTGTGGATTCAACTCGATCGGGATGACGGGGCAGTGGGACGGCAACGTGCCTCGACACGGGATTTCAAACTTGTAAAGTTTGTCGATGAACAACTTGGGAAAGATGCAGACTATCAAGGGAATGGATGAACGACGCGCGCGTACGTCACTAACGAAGACTAACAACCTGAATAGTATTTGAGAGCAGCTTGGTTCCACGTACGTAAAATCAACATGGATGGCAATTCAAACACGGCCATACGGTGAGAATGATCGTTGATCATCGGCTGTTTTGATCGGCTTCTCGTCTCACATGCCATTGTCACCACAGCACGGTTTGCATCATGTAGCACCATGTATACATGCAAGACGTCACAAGATAAAATGCCTTGCTCACACGCATACTCGGTCAACGTGCATACATCTGCAGTCTGGGCCTGCAGTTTGTTGTTGGCTCGGTGTGGCTGGCCGCTCGCTGTCGGTCTGGCTGCAGTCGCCCCTCACCTCCTTTCTGCTTGATAGCCACCTTTCCTAAACCAATTCCTCACCGCTTCCACCTTGTTCTTCAACGCGTTAGACTGCTGGACGGACAGAAACAAACGGAACGCACGAGTGCCTTGGCCTGTTGTATCGACAAGGACCTTCACAAGTGAGCTACGTTCGTCCGGGGACCAGTCGGCACGACCCCCGTCTTGGCGTATTGTATGTAAGATATGTAGAATTATTGAAGCGACCAGACAGACAGCAGACAGCAGGCAGCAGACAGGCAGACTGAAAGACAAAGAGACAGGCTGATCGAGTAGACTGGCGTGATAAGTTATCGAACACCATGCGATGGTGAGCACTGGTTGCGGTGCCGCGAAGTGGCTAGCACATCTGATAGCGAATTGATAGCAAACAAGAGCATCAGCAGCACACATCCGCATCGACATACCCTTTCTGTATTTTGCTCTACCATTTGCCATGTGTAATGTGTAATTGGTAGCCATGGCCAAGACTACAATAGAAACAGAACACACGACACTTGCATTCTTATCTCAGACTTTGCTCTGGTATCATGCCGTCATTCGTCCTTCGAGAGCGTGGGCCACGACGACTTGGTGGCTGCATGTCTTGCTGTCCATGGTCAATAGGACAGGCACACCATGAAAGTCGCTTGTCTTTCAGATACTAACTATCTAAATATGTCAGCCTAAGCGAGAGAACAGACAAGGGGTGAGAGTGGTGGAGGGTAAAATGAGCAAAGGGAAATGAATGACCCTACATTGTACTTTTTAGACTTGAGATCCCTTGCTAAATTCTATTTTTAATCTTTGCAAATTTGGTTTAAATGCCGTTAGGGTCCTCGACATCGGCGTCGTCAACATCATTAAAGCTCCTTTGATTGCTTGCTTGTGGTATCGTCGTCGCTATTGACAATTGACGACGACATCAACGATGACTAAGACAGTGACTAAAGAGCCACGATGCACCGCATGCCTGCGCGGGATGCGTTCGCAGTGGCGCTGTGACCAGACGTGCCTGCCCTGTGACGAGGTGGGGGACCAGCGGGGTCGGAGCACGCACCGGCCATGTGATGTAATGAAGAATGCGAGCGACGGGCGAGGAATGCCGTGTCTGGATCGCTCTTTCTGTTTCTGGGCCCTGGTGTTCGCTCCTTCTATTATTGAGATGTTTGTTGTGGTATCGTAAGAGGTCGCTCCTTCTGTTTTTGTAAGATACTTGCCCGCATTATCTTCTTATTTAAAGTCGACAAACTAAGCGTCATTCTACCAAGGAAAGAGCGACCGGCAAACACGAGCCCTAAACAACGGTCTGGACGTTGATCACTGCCGAACCACACCAAACAAGCAACAGGCGTGCTTCCCGCCCTTGGCTCCTTCCATTTTCATCTTCATCTTTGTTTACAGCCCTCTGCAGCTCCTTTATCGCTCCCGACCGCTCCCAGTCGCTCCTTCCCTTGATTCCTGCGGATTCGCCTCTGCGTATTTAGCACTGTCCGCACCAACACGCTCTGCACTGCGCCCGCCACTATTACGACTACACACACCCGCTATTAGTTGCCATTTCTCTTCGTAATGCTGTGGATCGCCCTAGCTCGCCGCGCTCTTGCCCACTCCCGCTGACCGCCCATTGCTCTCGGATCGTGAGCGCGGACAGTCATAGATCCACTTCACATCGCCTGTCCCCGTCTGTCTTGCGCAACCTGTCGTTGCTTGCTGTTTGCCTCTGGCCTCCCTTTCGCCCACACCTTTGTCGTCTCTCCGCTCCCTTCGTCTCATTTCTATTCTCTGTCCACTGTCATCTCCCTGCTATCTCCACGGCATGGAGTAGCTGACTGGTCTCTGCGATCCGTCAGCATCCCCGACTCTTCGACTGTCTTCGAATCTCCTCGACTCTCCTCGACTCGTCATCTGTCTCCTCAACTTTACACGGCCCTCGACTTTCTTCTCTACACGGCCCTCGACTCTCTTTTCTACACGGCTCTTCACTATCACACCGCACCCAACATGCTGCGTTAATTGCGACCGTTCTATCTGCACCCGGCTTTGCTCCTCTGGGACTGCGCTGACACCGACGCTCGCTTTTCTCGACGTGCCTTCATTCCCGCGCATTGTCACACCAAAGCCGTGCTCGATCATCCCCACCTACCGATACAATGTCTACTCCGACACAGCCGGCACGGCGCCGGTTTGCGCCCGTGCCGATCGAGACCACCTTTGAGCAGTACCGCAAGGCTGGACCGCAGGCCAGTACCACCGGCCCGGCAGGCCCGACTGGCCCGACCGGCGAGCCGACACCATCACCCTCCCCACGTACTCCATCGCCACCGGCCAGGCTATGGACCAAGCAGCCTCTGCAACCGCCAATCATGCACCTTAAGAAGGAGAAACGCCACTTTGCGCCGCAGCTGATAGAGTCGTCGCGGCGCTCCCGGCGTACTGGCGATGTCGGCCCGGCCACGAAGCCTACCGACAAGACCGACATTACTCCCTACCACAACCACATCTACGCACACAAGTCCCGCAAGAAGCACGCGCAGCGTAAGACCACGCAGTCTCTTGCGCGCCGCGAGTCGTGTGACGAGGAGACCGCGGCCCATGTCTTTGAAATGCTGGCCCGCGAGGCCGAGAAGCGCATGCTCGAGGATGCTGCTTTAGCTGCGTACCCCAACAGCCGCGCTCGTGCAGGTGGTGCCGAGCATTTCGTTATCCGCGAAGGCTCTGATGACGATAGCTCCGGCACGCAGAGCCGCCAGTTGACTGGACACCCCGGCATTCGGGCCAGTCGCCGCACACGCAGGGACTCGATGACAGAGGACGTGGGCTGGGCATTTAAGGAAATGCAAGAGCACCTCGGCCATCTGACACACGAGCGGGTACCCTCTGGTACGGGCTCTCCCGCTGTTCGTCCCATGAGCAAACAGCAATCGGCTGTTGGCACCCCTGACGTTGTAGAGACACGCCCGATCCAGATCGACCGTATCTCGACACTGGACCTCGACCGCATGAGCATGGAGAGTCCCCCAAGCGATCCCATTTGGACGACAAGCACTGCGCGCCAATCTACTGGCGGCAGCCAGAGCGGCAGTATCAACCATATTGGCGATAACTTCATGCCCTTTATTCGCGAGGAGCCGCTGCGCCTCCCGAGTGCCAGTGTCAGCACCAGCAACAACTTTGGCGGCATTCCATCCTATGCGCGCAAGCTGCGGGAAGCCGAGGGCGAGGATGACGAAGACGAGGAGGTGCTGCTGCGCGAGAGTGCAGCCCGTATTGTCGAAACGCCGCCTGTGATCCCACCGGAGACCCATTTCCGCGGACGCAATGCATACGCGGGCTATCGCAACCGTGATCTATTTGCGTCTGAGCGCGATGTGGGCAAGACACGCAAAAAGTCGCCGCCCATGCTCGGAAAAGAGCTGACGTTTGTCAAGTGCCTGTCGCCCAAGCAGACGAAGCTCGAGCCCGAGTACCTCTGGAGCATCAACGACGTCATCGAAAAATCCCACCCCAGCCACCAGAATCAGAACCAGAACCAGAACTCACCTGCCAGCATCTTGACCGATCCGGCGACCACTCACAAGGCCAAGGCCGACCAGCCGCCGCCCGGACTGTGGCACGGCCTGTGCCACACTGACGACAAAACCCAAGCCGTCGTTCCTATCCAGCGGCCGACACTGCTGGCGACGCCCTATCCACCAAGCTCACCCTGCGATCCGTTTGCCGAAGCCTTTGCCGCGGACGGCGGCGTCCTCAGCCAGAGCATGGATGAGCGTCTCAATGAGCGTCTGCAGGAGGAAAAGCGCAAAGAGGCGGCGGCAAAGGAGATGGAGGACAGCATTGCGGCTGAGTTTACGGACCGGTTCGTGACGCAGGTGTACAACTACCTGTCGCTCGGCTACCCTGCAATGGCGCGCGACTACGACGACGAGTTGTCTAAGATAGCAAACGTCCCGGTGCGCGAACTGCAGTCCGACGATATGATCGACAATAATGCCAAGGGGCACATCTCGCTCGATGACGACGACGCTCTCAGTAAGAGCAAGGGCGGGACCGTCACCTACAACCACGACAACTGCCCGCGCTGGCATGCGCTCAAGGTCTACATTGCCGAGTGGGCACGGCAGCACCCGGATCTCAACAGCATCGACCCCCTTGCCTGGGGTATGCGCGAGCGGAGAGGCAGCTGGGGTCTTTAGTCTGCCACTGTGTCTGCGTTGTCTTGATCATCGCGTCTCATTCTATTAATTTGTTTGTTATGCATGCGTAGTCTTCGCATGCTTTACGCCGTTATGATCTGTCGCTTGTTTCTCGCTCCTAGCTTATCGTACATTTTCCATTGCAATTTGCCTGTTTATTGTCCGCCATTTACATGTGCCAGAGCACACGCTGCTGGGGCTTTTATTTAATATTATATACAATTATGAGTATTTCCAGGAGTTGTTATCCTGCCTCCCTTTTAATTCATCGATGAGAATACGGTGACCCGTCACGTGATTCTACGTTAACGATTTATAACACTCTATTGGCCGACATTGTATGTACCCACTTATTCACGACTTCACTGCTTTCTAGTCAACAAGAAAACATAATTTGAGGCAGCAGCCAATTCCGAACCGTGAAGTACGTTTGCTGTTTATTTTCGGGGCATAAAGATGAGAGAGAGCTGCTGAAGCTATCAATAAAGTCACTCTGCACCGTCAAGAGCCGGATACATCTATCGAGAGGCACCCCGACGCACCAACAGCTGTCCATCGTCTTTCTTCTCAACCGTTTTCACCATCTTTTCATGCTCTGAAGTCTCTCGCAATCCTTTCCTCAGATTCCACCACTGTCCCATCTCCATCATCTTCAGAGTTTTTTAGGGTTGAACTCCCCTTCATCGTCCTGTTCAGCCACCTCTATCCAGTCTATCATCTTCTCTGAATTCCATTCTGCTCCCATCATCTTGATCGTTCCGCATGGCTTTTGATACCGAATGGGAAAAACCCAAGTCGGAAACCATGCGTGGCTCTGCCAGGAGGCGTAAGAACAAGAATGGCCCCAAAAAGGACCAAGGTTCTTCTTGGCGGGACAAGAAGAAGACGTGGAATATGAACGAGGATCCAGAGACCCCGACGAGTGCTTATCGCACAGGCTTTGAAGCTCGAGGAGACGAACACGAGATGGCGAAAGGCCTCTCTTTGAGAGGTGGCATTGGACCAAGTCAAGAGGACTTCTTCCCGGGCAGGGAGCCCTCATCCTTCAACAGGACAAATATCTACGAGCATCTCCCAGACATGGAGAGTGCGAAGAATACCACACCGAGCTGTTCCGGCGGCTCTGGAACCCAGGCCAGTGGCAAGGTGGTCCAGGAAGACGGCTCTTCTTGTCAAGGAACGAGGACGTCTCCTCCCGGAACTGAATATGCCGTCCGGCAAGAAGCAAAAAGCCGCCCCTCCGGAGCCGGGCCTGAACAAGCATTCCAGGAAGCCGAGGCCGTACTCCTAGAACTCGAGCCTGTGCTGCAAGAGGCCCAGGTTGACCCCACCGCTGCAGAAGGCACGGAATTGTCTATCTTTCTCTGTATTCCGCAAAAGAAACAAGGGATGGTTCTAGTAAATGTGCCAATCGAAACTGTAACCAACGATATAGAGCTCATAAAAAGAATCACCGGAGGGTACCACCAGAAAAGGGGCCATCTCACTCGCGTATACCTTACAGTCAAGGCAGTCCTAGTGGCTCAGGTATGCTTCGTGTCTATTGCATTGAATTGTAATCCGGTCCGCTAACAATGCCCAGATCTGCATAGATAGCAATGGGTTTGCTACTTTTGGCGAACACGATAAGTGCTGCGCCAAGAACGCGGATGCCGCATGCATCTGTATGCCACCGCAAAGCCTCGTTGACTGCGGGATGTACAAGTTCACCCCTGTCAAGTTCCGGCTCCCGCACGCCGTGGACGGGTTTGACTTTGAAGAAAAGTCCGCTCCTGTGTCGCAGAAGAAGTTGATCCATGCTTATCTCAGTGGCGGCAAGCCAGGAAGCAAGATCATCTACAACAGTGTTCCCAAGTTTTGTGGCAAATTGGCCAATCCTGTTGGCCACGAACAGATTGTCATTTGGGGTCTTGTGTTTGAAGAAAAGACGAACTAGTGGTTCGCATGTTTTCTCTCTATCACGACCATCGCTATTGTAACCATCGTGACCCTTCAGTTGGGGCACTGGATGCATGATTACGGCACCACATTCACTATCGGTTCTTACATCATCGCGGCGCTAGGGTTGCTTTACGCCCCATTTACCTTGACTTAGGCTAGAAAATATTCGCCTTTCGCCACGTGCTGTACTTTCTTGAGATGTACCGTCTCAATACTCTACACTGTTAAGAAAATGTGCTCGTGTTTGTTGCGTTTCATAGGGAGAGTGAATAGGGAGGCGTCTACGCAGTGACTAGATTAGTAGAAGAGGCAAATTATAGCAAACAAACGTGCCGTTACGAGAAAGTAAATTTTGCTACAAAGGTACTCTAGTGTTAGAAAAACGCAAACAGACAACACACAGTCTATTTGCGAGACACATGTACTGTCCTTCCACAAAGACAGAGAGAAATAGCATGACATGATGCATACCCGGACTCGTTTGATGTGGCAATAATGCACAGTTGGCCGTTTCGACTAATTTATATATAGCCCAAGTGCTAGCACTTTTATATATCTTTCACCTTCATCTATCCTCTTTTGTTTTCATCGAGCACTAGTCATATAAACCCGTTGCCTTGTCCGACCTTTGAACCTTGTCCGACTTGTAGGAACTACTCGCACTACAGTACCACTCAAAGACATTACCCTCATAGTTACTGACCCTGAACCACCGCCGACATGGTTAGGGTGTCCTACAAAGAAGATACACTCGTACATGGCGATGTACGAGTGCGATGGAGATGCGAGAGCTGCGGCAAGCACCTGTACGACGATTGCATATTTTCTCCCACAGGCACATCCGCACAGCCAGTCACAATTCATACGGGGCACGCCACGGACCCCCAGAATGGTCTTATGCCGCCGCCGCGAAGCATCTTGAGACGACCAGTCAAGATTGACGCCGTACCCAAGAGCGCCGGACGGTCCGAGCGACCAGCGCAAGAGACAACGCTCTTTGTCGCCGACGAGTCACCAAAAATACCAGTCGACCCAGCGCAAAAGATTTATCTGCCAATCGGCTATAGCTACATTTGGAATGATCCCTGCAAGGCGGAACAGGTAGAGTTGCCTGATTTGCAAAGCGACCGGGATCTCTTCCAGTTTCTCAGGCAGTACGTTCGATCGCAGCCTCTGAACAAGTGGTTTTTTGCTGGCATTGAGTCTATGACCTTTTCCGAAGTATGGCATAGTCCCGTATCTCCGATTTTTACTGCACTATAGACATTAACCCAAGTGCGTTGCTTAGTTTCTGTGCCAAAACCCATCTTCTGGACATAATATTCTACAATTCCGTGTTGCGGGTTCCATGCCGTCGGATATCCGAAGCCAAGGGTATGTATTTGATCCCAGCCCAGGATGGCGATTCGAGAGTGCTGGACAGGATGCCGGCAAACTGCTGCGGCCGTCCATCGGAAAGAACGAGCTGATACACCTGCTGAAGCATCCCGCGTGTGCTTCTAACACGAGTACACGGATCCTCCAGCAGCTCCCCCGGAAACTAGGCAAGCCGGCATGCCAAGCCGCCCTGGATGGGTGCCTTTGGGGTGTCTTCTTTGAATACCACTACCTCTGCGAAAAGGTGATTCTGACTATCAAGTTCGCCTATGCCTGTGTAGTTGTGGCTGTGGGCGCTCTTGCCCTCCGCATATCGAGTCCTGATGACAATGATGCATTCAGGGCTAAGATGCTCGCGGGCTGTACTTTGTTGCTTTTTGCTCAATTTAACTTACTGGACACTCTATGAATGGGTCTCTAGTGCGACGTGGGGTTTTATTAGAATTATAGACAGTTATAGTATACATTATTTTTATGGCATTAGAACAATGAAGCTTGCTTTAGAAGCTGGATGTCATCATAGCAGAGACATCTAGAAGAAGAATACGAGAAGAGACAGAAGAGACAGCAGGTGGCCCTTCGCAATCAAGGATGAGGCACCTGCAGTGACCACAGATCCCGTTGTGGACGTGCTGGGTGCAGAAGCAGGAATCGTAGTCGAGGTGAAGCCGCTTGCAGTTGTCTCGCTGCCTGACGGTGCCGTGGCGGCACCCTCAGTAACTGAAAGGGTAGTTTCTGTCTCGGTAGAGACACGAGCCGGGACAGTGTTCGTGCCCGCAGCAGAGGCCCCTGTCGTGACGGCAGTCGGGGTGCTGCCGTGGCCCTTGGTGATCCGGACGGTCGTGTCAGGACCCTGGATAGCACTGCCTGTTCCATACGGAAAGCTAGAAATCATGGTGTTGGTCTGGCCACTGTTGGTCTGCGTAGTTGCTGGCGTAGCGGCCGATGCAGCAGCTGTTGCAGCAGCAGTTCCAGTGTTCACCTGGGAAGTCACAGGGCACACGGTTGTGCTGACGGCAACAACCACCGTCGTCACATAGGTAGTGTGAGACTTGGCAGGGCAACTGACAATAGTTGTCGGGCAGGCCGTGATGGTAGCAATGCTCGTTGCGTACACAGTGGACGTGGTGTACTCTCCAGAGTACGTGGAGACAGAGACGATAGAGACAGGATATGCCTCATTCGACGTGAACGAGCTAGTCTGAACTGCCGAGGAAGACGAGTCAGATGCAGATGCACTAGCTGCGGGCTGGCTCATAGAGGATTCGACTGAAAAGATTGAAGTTGACTCAGCCGATGCCGATGAAATCGGCAGGGATGGCTGCGAGGCGGTTGCAGAAAGCGAGGACACCGAGCTCACACCAGTAGACACGGATGCCGTAGAAACCCGTGTAGACGATGAAGCGAGCGTAGATGAGACCGATGCGAGTGCGGATGAGGAATAGACAGCAGACGAGCTGACGGCCGAGGATGATGCAATTGATGAGACATCTGAAGAGGACACGGCCGACGATGGTGATGTAGAAGAAGCAATTTCCGATGAAGATACAACCGACGACGCCACCAATGAAGAGAATCCAAGAGAAGAAGCAGAAAGCGAAGCAACTGAAGATAATGCGCCCGATGTGGTCAGCGCAACGGAAGAAGAGGCAGACGCCGACGTAAACGCGGAGGAGGTCAAGCTCAATGATGAGGTCACTGAAGATGCAGCTGAGGATGAGGTAACAGAGGACGAAGCAACAAAAGAGGACACAGACACTGAGATGGATGCGGAAACTGAGGAAGAGGAAGCAACACCCGAAGAAGTGCTGGAGACAGAGCTAGAGATAGTGCTAGACACGGTACTAATAGAGACGCTGACAAAGCTGGACATGCTTGTCGACGCAGAGGCTGACGAGACGGAGACGATTGTAGACGACGGCAGATCCGATGAAGAGACCGAAGCTGACGCTTCGCATCTCGGGTCCGGGGCCACAAACTCAGCCGTGATCTTGAGCGCAGTGCAGCCGTCGAGAACACTGGTGCCGTGGCGCACAAGGCCGTCGCTGGTCTCGCAGATGTAAAAGTACTGCTTGGTACCCGACACGCAGGTGACCGTATTGTCCTTGTCGTCGATGCTGCACTCGAGGTAGGACCACGCCCCCTTAATAGACGAAGCAGCATACATGTACACGAGGCTGTTGGTGCTTGTGTGGACGGTTGCAAAAACGTTGCCAGCGTCATTGGAGGTCTTGAGGTGGAATGTTCCATTGTCAGCCGTGACCCAGCTCCAAGATGTGAACGCTGTAGACTTGATGTCGGCGAGGTCGACGCCCAAGAAGTCAGAATATTGGTAGAAGCCGTGACCTGTTGTCGCGCTGCCGACATACGCTATGAGACTCACGGCCTGCTCAGTCGGGTTGGCGCTGGGACAGGCAAACGACGTCGTAGTGGATGCAGCGACGCTCGAGATGGTGCTCGACGCAACGATGGAAGCAGTTGAGCTCGGCAGCATGCTGCTCACAGACACGACGTCGTCGCGCGTGATGCGGAACCACGCTGACGTCTTGTACTGCCAGTCTTCGATATTTTCGGGGTCGCCAAAGGTGCGCAGCGTACGAGCGAGGATCATGTAATCGCCGCTGGGGATCTTGGTGCCGTTGGCAAAGACGTTCTGGGGCTGCGCATACGTACCGCCGCTAAAGCGCGGGTAGTTTGTGAGGGGGAAATCAACAACAGAGCCTGTCAGGGGACTGGCCACAAGCCGGAACGAACCCATCCAGTTGTTCTCGCTCGCGACAGGGGGGTAAACCCAATCGCTCGGCTGCCAGTCACGCGACACAAAGTCAATGCTGAGCTCTCTGGTGGACCAGAGGAGGTTAAAGTAAGGCTGGGGCACATCGGAGCCGGCTTCAAAGGTGTAGTTGGTGCCTTCGGTGAGGAGGCCATCTGAGCCACTGAAGAAGATGGGCACGCCGCGGGCCATCTCCCACATGTCGCTGCCGTAAATGCTACCCTTGATGCCCATGTAGGTCACCGCGACGACCTCGCCGTTGGAACCAATCAGCTGGACCTGTCCACCGTAGACGGGCATAAAGGCAGCACCGATGGTGGCCGGCTCCGTGAAGGATAGCGTGAGCTTCTCAGTCTGACCGGGGCCGACGGTGATCTCGTCTGCGGAGAACGCGACCGTCGCGACATAGCCCTCCTCGTTGGAGTATGACGGCTCCTGGCTGACCCAGGCGTCACCGTCACCCTTGGTGAGCGCCGTCTGGCCGGGTGAGTGCAGGACCTGGTAGGTGATGCTTGTTGTGCCCGAGTTTGTGATTTCGACATTGTGGGTGCCGACATAGTGGTCGGTGTCGTTGAGGTTGATGCTGGCCGGCTGGACCATGGTGTCATATTCGATCACCTTGAGCGCATCAACCAAACCGGCGCCCTGCTTGGCCACGTTTCTGCAAGGTTAGATTGTATCCTGGTTTAGTTATTTCATTAACAGGGAAGACCCACGCGAGGTTGTCGGTGCCGTCGTTGTGGTAGATGGGCGCGCCACTGCCAATGATGCGGTTGCGGGCTATGCGCGAAGCATCCGAGCCGAGAGAGGCCCGGCCACCACGCGAGCCAAAGAACAGGGCAGCGACACCGGAGATGTAGGGCGTCGCCATGCTGGTACCGGAGTAAACGGCCCAGCTGCCGGAACTGACAGGCCAGGTCGACATAATGGAGCCGCCGGGCGCCGAGATCTCAGGCTTCATGCGGCCATCGAGTGTCGGCCCCCACGAGCTGTAGTCGTTGATGCGGCCGCTGAGGAATGACGCACGGGGGATTCCGACAGCATTGTGGTCATTGGCAAATGTGAAGTTGACTGAGTGGCCCCTCTCAAACTGGTCCAGAAGCCAGTCACCGTCATCGTAGCGGACGGCGGCAGCACCAATGGGCTGTTCATCACTGTACACTGCGCGATCGGGAACCTCAAACTCGGAACTACTGAGAACGTAGAACACATAGGTGGCAAGGCCGATCAGTGTCGAGTCTTGAACCTGGGACAAACAGGTGCCGCGTCTGTCGTGTTAGTAAGCAGAAGTTGTAGGGAGCAACTTGTAAGCAAAAGTGAAAGGAACGTACGGGATGATGTAAACGTCACCGGAAGGAGCACCCGGCATGAACCAGTCACATGCGGTACGGTTGCGCGCACCGGGGGGGAAGTACCCAGCGACTGTGCCGTCGATCGGAAACTGCCTGAGATCGGAGCTGAGGTAGACAATCTCGCGCGACTCACCGCTGGTGGAGTGCGCTGTCGTGGTAAATGCCGCCCAGTCCTCGGCCTGCGCGCTGCCGACCGCGACGCTCTGGCCGTTTCCGTTGCCACCGCTGGACGAGTAAAAAGGGCCATGGGAACCGCTGTTTCCGGCAGCTATGGACACAAACACGCCGGCGTTGGAGATAGTGGTGGCGACATTAGCTATGGCGGTGTCGGGGAAGCCCTGGTCGGAGCCGAGCGACGCGGAGATGATATCTACGCCTTCTTCATAGGCCATAAGGAATGCAGCCACAATGTTGTCCTCGTAGGTGCCGTCGCTGCAGCCAAAGACCTTGTAGGAACGGATCTTGGCATTGGGTGCGACACCAGGGATGATGCTGTCTATGCTCGCCGCAATGCCGGCCACGTGCGTGCCGTGGCCAAGGCAGTCCATGGGGTCGTCGTCGGGGGAAACTGCGCCGCCGACCTCGTAGGCGTCACCGACGAGGTCATAGCCGCCTTCAACCTTAAAGCCGGCACCGAAGCCACCGCCGAGAGCCGGATGGGTGTAGTCGATACCTGTGTCTACTATACCGATAACGACGCCGTCGCCAAGGTAGCCGTCGGCTTGAACACGGGCGACATTAGTGTCATTGTGCGCACTCCACGTCGAGAACTCGGATGTGCTGGAGGACGATGAGCTAGAGGCATTAGCAGACGGGCTGCTCGTGACAATGGCAGATGATGACACGGGCAGCGTGTATAGCGCGGCCGGCCAGATCTTCTCGACATCGGGCAGGGACTGGATGTCGACGATGGACATATTGGTGGCGCCAGCAAGGTCAAAGGAGACACCCGAGAAGATGGCCGAGTCAAACGACCGAGCAGGAGAGGCGTCGTGGCCGGCATCCCCGAGGGTGGTGTAGAACGAGGATGAGTCCAGTGCTGCACCGTCTCGCTTCATCTTGGACGAGCCAGAGGCAGAGAACTTGACAATGTAGCGGCCCGTCTGGGCCGAGGACACTTGAAACTCGCCATCATTAGCAGCGAGGACAGCTGTGTCTAGCAGCAGCAGCGACACGAACGACACGCCAAGTGTCTTGTGCAGCATCTTGAATTGAACAAAGAGTCAAAAGTAAGACAAAAGCTGGCCGTCAATGGACAAACGTGCGGAAGGGTTGGGGAAACGAGAGAGGAATATTCATCAGCAGTCGCATTTTGACTGCAGCTGGCCTAGTTATATATCTCGTGATTGCTTGCTTGCTCATTACCGGCATCTTGCCCGTTTCTTCCATACCTAGGCCCTGCCCAAAACATAAATGGCCTTGGCCGCTGTCACCAGCCATGTGTAGTACAGTGTATCACTCATGGCCATTCAGTCTGTCCAATTTTCTTCTCTCATCCATAGTTCATCATGCATCCTCTCCGGTGACCGGAAGCGAAACCTGTAAGAGCTAGATGCCACCAAGTGGTGCTTGCCGAAGAGCGACTGAGAGATTTAGGCTGTTCCTAGGCTAGGGTCTATCCTCAAAATGCGGGCTGCGGAGGTTGCATTGACACAGGACGAGAGGACGAGGAGACGACGAGAGTTGAATATAGTCTGTTCGCAGTAGCTTGATCAGATTAGATCAGATGGGTTGATTGATAAGATAATATAAATGGGTCCGTGAAATTAATGGCCTGGATCGCAAGCTATTGCACGACCGCGACAATCTTAAACTAGCAGGAGATACCGTATTTAGAAGTTAAGACTTTGACTTCTTCAACACCAGTTCTTAGTTTCGAGCTTTCTTGTCGTATTCTCTTCTTCAGCAGCTTGGCATTGCCTCTATCATAGACCATGTGGGGAGAGCAATACCGTCTGGTGAGGCGGCGCAGCCTAGACGGCCTCATGAAGACAGGAGGTAGAGGCTTGTTAGTACAAGTGCATGCCGGTGGATCAGGGACTAGAAACAAAATAATTATTTGCTAGCCAAGGTGTGTTGGCAGCAGTGTTCCACTTGGGTCGGCAGCGTATTCAGTTTTCGGCCTGCCAAGCCAGATCATGCGGTGTTTTCAGAGGACGCCATGTCCCTCACTGCTTTGCACCTCGCCGACGTCGTTCCCCTTGCTGACTTTGTCGGCCAGCTCGGCTCACCAAGCTCCCACTCTCGCTCGCATCGTCTCTGCTTCTTTGCTTCTTGATTTTTGTTTCCTGATGTTCCGCAAACCATACGCAGTAGTCGCTTCCTTCGCTTGTCAATAATCTTGGCAACGGTTCATCCATCTGAACTATCTTCTCGGCAACAACGTATTCCACATCAGGGTTGTAGTCCGATCCTGGCACCAGTGATATCACGTCGTAGATGTAGATGGTTCCAAACATATCTTGTCTGACATTTTTACCTGCTATTGTCTTTTGTCCCTTGTCTTGCCGGCTACTTAGCTACTCTTGATTCGAAGCACAACTCGAACTGTGGCTGCTTGGATATCTGCATCTGAATAGCTTCTGCCGATTCGTTCCTGGCTGTCTTTTAGTAGCACTACGCTGCCCAGCCTTGGCACTTGTGATATTAACACAACCTTATGCAGATTCCACTTACCCGAGTCGGCCAAGCTCAAAAGCGGATAATCACAACACGGAATCGAGAATAAACAGATAAATGGATCCTGATCAAGTGATCAAGTGATCAACTGGTCCAGCTTCGGAGAGCTCTGAGCACTAGACAGCACCTACTTAACCACATGGCGTTGCGGTGGCTGCTATAAGTAGATCCTTCCTACCCTGCCCCTTGCCCTCTCCTTAACGGTTACGGATTGGCCGATGTACGAACGTACCTATCATTGCGGAAGCTTGTCGGACTGTAGACCGACGTCGCGGTTTTGCAACAGCGGTGGTTGATCGGAAGATTGCGCGCCACTTAGTCTAGTTGTATCATTACAATATACAATATAGCTAAGAAGTCTAACACCGTTAGACGCTGTGATGCGTGATTGAGGGAGTTGGCGAAAATACGGGGCGGGTATGATATCACGTATAGCACGGGCCACCATAGCACAAAAAGCTACTGGGGCGGTTGTAGTCACCTATTATTATCTGCGGAGCAGAGGTGTGGTAACCAGGTACGGGTGTCGCCTGCAAGTGGATCCGGTAGAGATGGTTGCTGAACTGCGCATGCTCTGTTTGCGAACCGAGATCTGTCAGCACGGTCCTCAACACGGAAAAGATAGCGAATGGAAATGCTATGGCCTGGAGGGTGTTGTGCGATTTTGGTTTACGGACGAGTCGTCATTTCTGGCGGTACTAAACCAGTAAATAATAAACTAAGAGAAGGAAGATTCAGCAAATGAAATAGAATGGCTATTGCAGGAGATAAGCTAACTATTGGATGAGGGTGGAGGCAGAACACAGATTGTACAGTTGTACTACTTCGTCCTTCCTCTTCGTCCCGTACTTCGTTTTGCTGTCCTCCACCATCAGCCACACCATCTGTCACTGGTAAGTGCAATTTAACAAGATGCTCTACATACATAAAACACTAAAACGTAAAAAATAGGGGCCACGTAGCTTTCAGGCGTGCTAGTCCAGCTCGTTCTCCCTCGTGGAGCAGTAAAAAGAAGTGCGGGTAGCCAGTAATATCATTGACAAGCAAGCTGAATAGACGCTGGACGCAACAAGCTGTTATTCTCATCTTTAATGAGGAGTTAAATGGGAAGCATGCTAAGTAGATGATCGCAGCAACGTGATATCTAACTTCTCGTTCAGTATTCTTCTGCTTTGTCCTCTCGCTACGATTTTCTTTTGCCGTTCCTACTATGCTTAAAGGCACGTCATCGTCTCTCGTCCTCCACATCGGCGAGAGGCAACTCGCAGGGTCTCACGTCTTAACAATTCATAAACCATAGTGTTATTACTATATAGTTTATATGTCTACAAGGAAGCTGTTGTTTATAAATGATTGTGTAGGATATAAAACTGCACTTAGATGAGAACGGGCTGTACAAATGAACACGGCCATATGTTACTAGGAATTGTTACCAGGAGTTAAACAGTGTGTGCCTGTTCTTATCACCCCTCCCGAATAGCCGTGACGATGGCCCTGGATCTAGGTCATCATCATCCGAGTCTCTGCCCTGGTATGGCTCTGGATTCGGCAGCAGCTTTATCTCCGAAAATGATCTGAGATGCTTAGCAACGCTGTCCCTGTGGTGGTTATTCAAGGAGCCACCTTTAGACTTGTTGGGCCAGTTAGGCCAGTGAGGCGGGAATCGGGGCGTGACTGGCTCAGATAGGCTCAGTAGCTCAGACATACTCGATGACTGTGACAGGCGTGATGGCTCGGAATCATGCTCGTCCTGGTCAGCAGACCACGCCGTCTCAAACGTGTCGCATGAGTCAGACTCGTCATGCTGTCGATCAACAGTTGTCACGCCCCTATCGGATGCATGGGTCGCTGACCGTGTCAGTGACAGTATCGAGGATGGAGTAAGCGGGCGAGACGGGGTGTGTTGCCTGCTGCCGCTGCTACCCGTAGAGGGAGTCGGGCATACTGGGCGCGGCGGCTCTTCATCTTCGTCGCTTATCTCAACTATCTCACGTACACTCACTCGGGACCTGGGCCTGATGCAGAATGGATTTGAAAACACCATGCATTGGCCCCGTCCACTGTGAGTACCACGCCCAGCGGCATCCTGAGGCTCAACGAGCACAGCCTCCACGTGGTAATGTGTATATATGTACGGCCGTGATGAAGTAGTACACGGTATTGTTGGCCGCACGGGGGATGAGGCTGGTATCTGTGTAGAAGTGTGTGCCTGTGTTTGAGCTCGGCCTGGAACCGGGACTGCAGATAGCCGTGAAGCTGAAACTGGTGCAGGCCTCAAAGTCATGCCTGGAGATGTCGCTAGGCCTGGTCTTGCAGCTGACAGTGACGGCAAAGCCGGCCCTTGTCCTAGCACAGCTGGTGCCCGGAAGGGTACCTGGCGTGCGGCAGCCGCAGCACAGACAGCCTTCTCCCTTCTCTGCAGTGCTTGGATGCGCCGCTGCAGTTTGAGCTTCTGCAGGACCATGCGCAGACGATTGAGCAGACGCTTCAGCCATTTGGCGATGCTGCGGCCCTTTCGATTTGTGTGGTAGATCGCTAGGACGAGTGCCTGGATTGTCTTGACCTCCGAGTCGCACAGCTGGATGGCTCGCTCGAGGGCTGTCAGCTCCTTTTGCGGGGTATTCAGCAGAGAGCTCTTCTCATCCACAGAATAGGCCTCTGCGTCGTAGCCGGCCGCACGTGCCAGCGGGCAGATGCTCTTGAGGACGGCCTGCAGGGTTCTGAGTTCCTTCTTGAGACCGGCGGCTTCTCTTGGTGCATCTCGGAGGTCGTCGACAAGGTCGCAGAGGTGCAGAATTCCCTGAACCACGCCACCAGCAAGCTCAGCAAGGCCGTCAATGCCACTAGTAACTGCCATGTTCTCGGACATTGTGTATAGTTGCTTAGCGGTAGTGGTAGAGTAGTTGCTTGATGCACGGCTAGTGCTTTCTTGATGGGATGAACAGGTATATGACAGATGTTATACACGACCGTTGTAGAATATATGTCGTATAACTGTCTTATATATAGCAGATCATATCACGGGCTGCCATGTCTTTTATATATGGTCACAAACACTAACGAGCCTGAATACTGACCGATATCGACTCGGGCTCGCCGTGGTATCAGAGTCCAACGTTTACCAGATGCACGTCATCTGCATGTGGCATGCTTGAACTTGTTTCTCCGCCCGTTACACATTAACATTGACAGCACTGCGCAGAACACAGAATAGGCAACCCAAAGTGCTGTTTCACTAGTCTTGCACTAAAGCGTAGAAGGATTGGGTACTGACAGGACTGTGTGGTTTGCTAGCTGTATATTATAGCAACGCGATCAACCGGAAGCCGGTCTTGCTTACAAATTCCCAGTGTGGAATACCAAAACTAGATAGATCAGGCTTGACATTGGGCGGCACAGACGCTCTCTGTATCCAATCGACTCGGCTAGAGACCATAGCCTCACTTTCGATTGGAAGCCCCGGTTTCTTATTGTCGAGACGGGCAAGTCCACCCAGCGTAGCTATGACTGTGCCTGGTCAGTCGGTTACCCCTTAAAATAATAAAAAAGAAACGGCAATAAATAAATAGAAACATTTGTAAATAAAGAAAAGGCTAGCCGGTCCAAATGGCGTGGGGGGTATCAGGCACAGCCGTGCAGGTGTCAACTGCAAATCTGCAGTCATGTGGCTCGCTACGTGGCTGCGAGCATATCCAATCATGGCTGACCGAGTTTTGCTGCTGGACATGCCGTAAGCAAGTATATAAACACAGGCTGTCGTGACGCTTGCTGGCGTTGAAGATGCTATCAATATGTCAAGGCTGAGAGTCGTCGTTGGGCTCTGACGGCACAGGAGAGGTAGCTATCATGTCCTCCAATATCTTCGTTCAGCCAGCCTGTGATCATTCATCTGGCAGGGAGAGACTAGGAAAAAGAAAAAGAATTAAATCATAGAAATCATCATTAAAAATGCACACTTCTAAACGTGGTGGACCTGCTACTTTTGCGGTATAAATCAGACAACAAACGACATGGAAAAGCTAAACAATATAAACAAAGACAAGATGGACTATGCCAGGTACGGCGCGAGGGCGGCCTTGGCCTCGGGCTGCAGCCGCTTGTCGACATACTGTGCAATGGCACCGTTGTGCCGCCGGTCGGCCTCCTTGAAGAAGGCACCGACCCACTGCTGCACGTTCTCGACATCGGCAAAGTCGTCGCGAGCACCACGCCGGCACGTGTTGAGCGGCGTGTAGCCAACTCCGAATCCGATGTCGTCGACGTCGGCCTCGTTGACATCGTCGCCAAAGCCACTGGTGACCTGCGGCGGGTTCTTGAGCAGATCCAGCAGGTAGTTGCACGTCAGGCCCCAGCCCTTCTCGTAGAGCGTCGAAAAGCTCGTGCTGTCGCACAGCGTCTTGGTGTAGGAAATCACACCGAGCTTGCGGTCAACAGGGCGCGCAAACTGGCCCGTCGTCGGCAGCACAAAGTTGAGGTAGATGGGCTTGAACAGGTCGACGCCCTCCGTCACCTTGTTGGCGTGCCGCACGAAGAAGTCGGCACCAAAGCCATTCTCGGCACCCTTGGCCGACACGAGGTGGTAGAAGCGGACGAAGCGGATCTTGAACGAGTCCGACATGCTCTTGTCCAGCTTCGTGAACAGCTTGCTCAAAATCGTCGTGAAGTAGGGATCCAGAGCCGCGCTGGGGATCGAGTTCACAATGCTCTCGAGCACATCGAGCGCGTTCTGCTCCGTCTTCTTGCTGCCAAACAGCCGGCCAAAGATCTCCAGCACCGGCAGAATCTGGTTCTCGGCAATAATTGCATCCTTGACCTTGGGCAGGATCGCAGCGAGGAAGCGCGAGCATGCCGGCACGTTGCCGCGCGTCTCCCAGATGGCGTCGCCCAGCAGCACGGGGATCAGCGTCTTGTAGTGGTCGGGCAGCGCAAGCGTCGGGTTCAGCTCCAGCAGAGCCGAAAAGATCTGGAACACGTAGGGCACAAACTCGCTGACATCCTCCTTGAGGATAAACGAAAACGGCTCCCACAGACGCGCCTCCAGCTGGCTGCCGACCGACGACGAGCTGTAGCGCACGAGCGCGCCAAT
This sequence comes from Ophiostoma perfectum, assembly GCA_029298845.1. Classification (NCBI taxonomy): domain Eukaryota; kingdom Fungi; phylum Ascomycota; class Sordariomycetes; order Ophiostomatales; family Ophiostomataceae; genus Ophiostoma; species Ophiostoma perfectum. The sequence continues at coordinate 40,231 of JANSLV010000074.1, forward strand.
GGCCTCGAAGTGGTAGTAGTAGAAGCGCGGGTTGCTGGGGTTCGACTTGATGACATTCGTGATGTTGATGAGGTGCGTCAGGATGCCGTCGACAATAGGAACAACACCGTCCTTGATGACAATCAGCACGCGCAGGATGCACCGCATCAAAAACTCGTTCTCCTGCAGCTTCGCCGGCGACGTGTCTCTCTCGACGAGGCTGAACAGGTGCTCCAATAGGTCCTTGGCAAACGGCTGGATGTCCTCGCGCGAGAACAGGTGCACGCCCGCGTCGTTGGTCAGGAACAGCACACGCTCGACGGCAATGGCCGCGTACGTGTAGACGACATAGTTGTCCGAGCCCAGGTTCTGGATGAGCGGCTGGAAAGCCGTCTGCCACTGGTCCTTGGTCAGCTGGCTGCGGAAGTTGTGCAGGTACTTGATCGCATCGACCTTGGCGATCGGGTGTGTGTCGGCGCTGCCCATCAAATCCGCCGCCACGTTGTTCTGGAAAAAGTCGACGACGTCGACGTACTGGTTGACAGTCTTGACACCCTGGGCGGCGGTCACGGCACCCTTGGCGGCAATGGCCAAGAAAAGGTAGATAGCGGTGTCCTTGGCCTTCCAGTCCGTCTTGCCCTGCGCGAGGTACGAGTTGATGTACTCGAACACGACCTTGGTCACAAGCATCTCGTGCTTCTCAAGCAGGGAGCGCAGGAGGTCCGTGGCCGCACGCCGCCGCGAGTCGGTGTCTGAGCCCTCCAGATCGCGGCGAATAAACTCGATCGGCTCGTCCTCAAACATCTCAATGTCCGACTCGCGCAGCTCAACGTTGGGCAGGATAACAACCTTGACAATCTCCTGCAGCGTGCCCTCGACACTGAAGTTGGCGGCGTGCCGTGCCGATGACGCTACGGCTGTCAGGAACTGCAGCGCCTTGCTGACCAGCAGATCGAAGCGCTTCTCGGGTCCTGTTGTCGACAGCACAGACCACACAGACTGGATGAACGGCTCAGTGTGTGCGCCAAAGTCGTCGTCGTATTTTGTGGTGTAGAGCTGCAGCGCCTCGCAAATGTCTGACTTGACGTTCTCGACAACGGTGGCCTCATCGTCGTCGTCGGCGACGAGCACGGGGTTGCTGTAGGACAGGTACTTTTGCAGCAGCGCGGTGACGGGCTGCAGGTTGGACTCGACGATGGGCGGCATGTCCTGGCACGAGAGGTCATAGAAGATCTTGATGAGCAGGCTCATGGACTCGAACCAGCCCTTGAGTACGGCAGCATTGTCCTTGTTGGCATCGATCTGCTGGTCGACGACGTTGAGCATCTTGATAAAGGGCTCGCCAAACTTGGACAGCACGTGGTTGATCTCGGTGAAGAGCTCGTTGGAGCGGAACAATGGCCGCCACCGCACAAAGATGGAGTGTGCGACCTCGAGCACGCCGTTTGTGATCTTGTAGTCTGTTCCCGAGAGGCGGCCGACGAGGTCGTCAATGAGCGTGTCCCAGCGCTCCCAAAAGTCCGAGTCGGCGATGATGCTGATGGCCTCGCCGAGCTGTGTCTGGATGCTGGGCGGGGACGAGATCATGAGGCCAACGAGCTCCTGCTTGATGGTGACGACCTCCTCTTGGGGGAGTTTGTAGGCACCCTCCTCGTCGACATAGTTGAGGCGGATGTAGTTCTTGAAGCACAGGGCGGCAGCGAGGCGGGTTTTGAGGGCAAGGTCGGAGGAGGCGATCTGGAGCAGGGATAGGCAGAACTGCGGCTTCTTCTCTTCGATGCGGAGGGCGGCCTCGGCTGGGGGTGTTAGCTGTGAAGAGTCAAGGAAGCAGAGGATGCAGAGGATGCAGAGAATGGCCTGGCCTACCTTTTCTGTGGTGCTTCGGATCAAGTGTTGAGTCCAGAAGCTGCACGATGTTGCCGATTTCGAGGCTCATTTTTGCGGTATAGGAGATGGAATGAAGAGTGAGGGGGGAGAGAAGAGTGAAGAGGAGGGAAGAAGAGAAGGGAAGAAGACTGAAGAGTGATGAGGACGAGACGAGATGAGGAGAGACAGGACGGTGAAATGAAGACGAAACAGTGGAGGACAAAGAATGAGGCGTCTGAGGGAGTGAAGACGATGCGCGTAAGCTCAGGATGCAAAGGAATGGCGAAAAACCGGTCCCTTTTGTGGTGTCGTGTTTTTTTCTTGTCTTTGGGCTCGTGTGGTTGCGAGCAAGTAAAGCTTCGAACAAAACAGTGGGAGCTTGGTCGCCGTTGTCAGGGTGTCAAACGGGCGGGGTGCTCTGGTGGGTCGGTCACGTGGTGGATGTAGAGTGCTTACTTAATATGCATAAGATGCATAAGATGCATAATAAGCAAACGGATACGTCAGAATCGCATACTGCGTACTGTAAAGGCATTAACGACATGTCAATAGTTGTGTAGCTAAAGTGCGACCGTTGATTGTATGTTCAATAAATACGAGTAGATCGGTCTCGTCTACCGACTAGCAGCCATTGCTTAGTCATCACAATGGCCTTGTAAGGCTGTACTTGGGACGGAAGCGGGCACGTGCATTTTTGTGTGACGGGCAGCCCATGTACGTAAGCGATGCCGTATTGCCGTATGCGGGATCCAAGGATGGCACAATAGTCGAACATAGAAGGTGCGATCGAGTTTGTTGAAGACGGCGCAACACGCAACATTCACCAACAGGGCCAACAATCGAGGAAGGTGCGACCAGGAAGTGGAGAAACGGGACCTTCCACAGTATGAGCTACGAACTGCAAGCGGCTTGCGACCGTGGACGCCATACTGTGCGTGCACTGTCCATGGACTGTGCATCTGCTCCTCTTTTGCATCTGCTCCACAGTACGACTAACAATTAGGTGAATCGCCATCTATCTGCTATCGCTATCTCCTCGTCGGCCTATCTCTCTATCTCTGCCACCCACACCCACCCACGCATCGCTGCCCAGCATCCTCAGACCACTGCGGCAGATACTCGCACTCTGCAGACCCTGGTACATTGAGACGCCCATACTTGCTGGTAGACCCGACTGCCGACGCCGCTACAGCTCCCCGCGATTCGCCATCCCCGGCATCGACCTCGGCGTTGACGACGGACCACTGACCACTCACACACACCACTCACCACTCACTTATTGCACTCCTTCGACTCCGTAGAGACAGCCTGCAGCACCCTTGCATCCACGACTGCACCCCCGCGTCAGATAAGCCGCGCTTGGGGGCCTGCGACGCTGACGACGACCGAACTCTGGTGCTCACGGGAACGGCGCCTGGAAGCCTAAAGGGGCGAGACGCACAAGGACGGACACTCCTTCTGTGGGGGCTACGGTGCGTTATTCCTGCTCGTGCTTGCTTTTGTGCTTGTAGTTCTCGCCTGGGGCGGGACCAAACAGCGGCCTGCTAACAAGCCTCAGACTAGCCCAGACATTCTCGACGACGACGACCTAGACAGAGACGGCCTCGATAGAGATCTGATCAACTCGAACTGTCAGACGACAGACGACAGACGGCAGACGACGGGCGCAGACGCAGACGGGACCCTCAACCAGCAAACATCACTCGAGATCGCCCACGCCTCTCCACAGCCTCTGCAACCACGACATCCCACGCACGCCCCTCCCCGCCGTCGCCGATGATCACCGTCTCCTCTGCATTACCAACGGGGTCTTTTCGATTTTGATCTCGCTGTCCTTTGATCTCGTTGTCCTCGATCTTAACCCTTGCTCTATATTTATGGAGTTCCGTTGAGCTCGGTGGCCCGCTGACGGTCTCACTCTGTGCTGCCCTCCATTTATGCAAGTACCAGCATTGCATGTAAGTCAACTGTCTTGTTTCTTTTGCTTTTTGCTTTTGCTTTTTGCTTTTGCTCTTTCGTCGATAGCTGCTGCTGCACCCTGTTCTTGAAATCTCTGCTGCACCCCGTCATTGGCCCCTGCCTGGTTCTCGTGCATCATCGGGTGTGTTGTCTGTGGATGCGTCAGCTCGTCAGCTCGACAGCTCTACAGCTCTACATATCGCCATCGACGACAGCGACAGCGACGACAGTCACAAATACATGGCACGCATGGCATGTATTGCGTATAAAATCCATCATCCATACTGCCGAAGCAATACACCAACAACATCCCGACTGCTGCACACCCGATCGACAGCTCTCCTCGGCCTCCTCGACTGGACGCCTGCACGTTCCTCCACCCCTCTGAACCTCTGGACATCTTCACTCGCCCAGGTCCTGTCAGCCTGGCCAAAGAGAACCATCCTTGACCCTCCATCTCGGCACTCCTTGCTTGCGTTTCATTCGTTCTTTGTTTTTTTTCCATCATTTTTGTCGATTTGTTGATTTGTTTCGATTCCTCATTTCTGTCTCTACATTTTCCACCTTCCTTCGTTTTGACTTCTATATCTTGACTTGACTCTCGACTCCTACGTCTTTACTATATTTCGACATCTCTGCTTGACTCTACTCACATCTCACACCATGCACCGCTAACATGCTGCGCCGAATAGTCTCGCTAGGCCAGCAGGCCTCCGAGAGTGACGACGACGCCATGACTCCCCCGGCGTTCGATGCCGCCGGCCGCTCCTCTGACTCCAAGGGCCCGAGCGGCCTTGCCAGCGTCTTCAAGAACCTCGCCGGCACCAAACTCACTAAAGCTCCCCCTGCCGCCTCTGCCTCCGCCTCCGCATCCAGCCTGCCTACGCCCTCCTCCACCTCCTCTCCTGCGGCCCTCGCGCCGTCCTTGGCCGCCGCTGCCATATCTACAGCATCCATTGCGTCCTCCTCACAGCCCCTCTCCGACGCCACAGATTCCGATTCATTACACATCCGCCCGCACATTGGCACGTATGCCGCGTGCCTAGAACAGCTACGGAACGGCTCCATCAACGAGCGAATCTCGGCCGCCAGTGCACTCAAGTTCCATGTCGCCGAGTCGTCTGAAGAGTCCACGTTTGAGGTGTGGCATGCCGCGCGCGACCTCATCCTGCCCGGCAACACCCAGGCCGCGCGGCTGGCCGGCTGGGAGCTGCTCGCCGAATGTGCCAAGCACGCGTCACCCACCAACCTCGAGCGCAAGGAGTACTTCCAGATGATCACAGCGCGGGCCGATCCCTGCGACTTTCACATGCAGCTCGCAGCACTCATCGACTTGAGCTGCAACGGCCGCGACCTCGCTGGCTTCGACTACGACCTCTTCCCTGTCCTCACCGAGTGGTTCCAGACTGCATACAAGGCATCACGGATCGCCGCTAAGAAGCCGTCTAGCTCGGCCCAGCGTTCAGACTCGACACGCTCCGAGCCCAGGAAGAGCTCGCGCGCCAAGGGCGTGCCGACCATCGAAGACCGCAACCTCTCCCAGCTCTTCTCCTATACGGGCGAGGTGCTGCGGTACAGCTCCAAGATTGCCAGCGACAGCGCCGTCCAGGGCCTGCTGGGCGCGATCCTGGACATCGCTATGAACACGAGCTCCGAAGAAGACCTCTTTGCCTGCATCAGCGTCATCGACACGTGTGTCGTGATCAGCGCGATGCCCAGCAAAAGCCTCAACCGCTGCGTCAAGGTGCTGAGCTCTATCTATTGCCTAGTGCCGAAGCTGCAAAAATCCGCCTGGAAGGTCCTCTCCAATATTTTCAAATCACACCACGGCCTCCACACCATGCGCATCCTGCTCGACACCTTGCGCAACTACCCGCTCGACGGTGTCGAGGTCAAGGAAGCCACGCGCGAGGTGCGCGGCGCTCTCTCCGTCCTCCAGAAACTCGTGCGCAAGGCCGGCTCCGCCGAGTACCCCGTGCTTCCCTATGCCCTCATCGTGGATGGCCTTACCAACGTCGCCGATCAAGGCCCGCCGCTGCGTGTCGCTACCGCCATCCTGCAGCTCATCAACCAGCTGTTTGACAACGGCGAAGGTGCCCTCAGCCCGCTGCTCCAGGATGAAGACTGGGCGTCGCTTCTTGCCGTGGCCACGACGTGTGCCAAGAGGAGCACGCCGTCGCAGTCTTTTGACGGCGCGCACTCGCGGGGTGCGCTGTTCAGCGGCATGCCCGTCTCGGACGAAGCATCGCAAGACAGCCTCAACCGCGAATCAGCCGTGCTCACGGTACGCATCGAGTCTCTCGTGCGCGGCCTGCTCGCGGAGCGGCCCGAGCACACCCAGCGCAACAGCTGCATTACCTTTTTGGCCGACGTCCATGCTATCTTGCCCGACTCGGGCGCCGACCTCGTGATCAAGCACTTCAACGAGTTCCACTGCTGCTTCCCGTCCGATCCGCACTGGGACGCGAACCTGCGGCTCGTACTCGATGCTTTTTATGCCAACCAGACACGCTCAGCCGCCGTCCGGCTCAGCGCACTGCAGACGGCCATTGACGTCCAGAACGTGCTCGAGCTCGTCGACGGCGCCATAGACGCCCCTGATGCCGTCGCTGACCTAGCGCGGCGCATCCTCGCGCGCATCGGCGAAGAACGCGACACAGTCCTTCTCCTGCGCGCAACCAGCTTTGCCGTGTCGATTGCGGCTTCTGTCGACAATGCCCTCTTTAGCTTTATTATTGAGTCGCTCGGGCTTGTCATCAAGAATGATGAGCGCGCGCAGCCTGTTGGGCTCACGTCGCCGTCGTCCATGCCGGCATCGCCCATTTCCAACACGGCCTCTGCTTCCGCCTCTACCGTGCGGGATCTCCCGGATGCTGTGTCTGCGTCTGCATTTATCGACCAAAGCACATCCAACATTGCGGCGCGCGGCTACGCCCAAATTTTCATGGAAACCATGAACAGCGATGCCTGCAAGGCCACGATGGCGTTCAATGCACTCGTTGGTCTTGCGCGCGACAAGCGGTGCCCCGTCGATGCGCGTCTATCGTCGCTCAAGCTCCTATTCCGCCTGCGTGCCGACTGGGCGAACCGCATCTTCCTCGTGTCCAACACCGAGTCGGAAGGCCTCGCGGCTGTCCTATTCCGCACAGAGGCGTCGCTGGAGCGCAAGATGGCCGACGAGGTCACGCAGGAGATTCTGGCACGCCAGGCGCGGAACGAGCCGTCAGTCAGTGCCATCAGTGCGCCTTCGCCGCCGCCCATCGTGACACGGCCGACGCGCGGTGTCTCGTTCAGCGCAAATGCATCCCAGGATAGGGCCGGGATGCCCAGCCGCACTGCCAGCAGTGCCCGGCGTAGAGGCTCGGCACAACGATACCGCCAGCTGTGGAGCGTGCCCGACACTGATGCCTTGCCGCGGACCCCCATGGCCAATGCCAGCACAGTGCTCTTTTCACACCAGTGGGATGCGAGCACGGCCGAGGCTGACCAGTTGGCGAAGCAAAAGGTGGCCGAGCAAAAGCGCAAGGACAAGGCGGCTGCTCGTGCTGCCCAGAAAGTGTCTACAGAAGATACAGAAGCCAAGCCAGATGCGGGAGAAAGCGAGGCCAACGATGGGCAAGAGCAGGCCGGGCCGGATGGGCCAGATGAGCCAGACGACGAAGAAGACACACTCTTGATGACACTCGATATGGCGTCGTGGATGGAAGTCATATTTGATCTCTTCACCAAAGGCACAAGCTGGGAGCTCTACAGCTTTGCCCTCGTGCACCTGCCATCGCAGCTGAGCAACCACGCCGTCTGCCGCGGCGCGATCCCCGTCATCCTGCGCATCCGCACCGCCCTCTGCGACCAGATCCGCCTCAACAGCTCGCAAGAGCCGCCTGCTGCCACGGGTCTCCGGCGTCCCGACGTGCAAACGTGCGTGCTCCAGACGCTGACCATGATCCTCAGCTACCACGAGTACTTTCAGCGCCAGGAAGGCGACGACCTGGTGCGCACGTTCATCACTGGCCTGACTGACAAGAACCCAATTTCTTGTGTGCACGCGCTGTCCATCTGCTGCTACGAGCTGCCCATTGCGACGAGCAAATCACTCGTCACAATCCTCACCAAGATGGCCTCGATTATCACGCGCCCCGGCGTTGCCGTGCATATCCTGGAGCTGCTAGCCTGTCTCAGTCGACTGCCATGGCTGTACTCCAACTTCCGCGACGACGAGTACCGCATTGCGTTTGGTGTCTGCTTCCGCTACCTGCAGGCGGTGCGCGAAGGCCGCATCACGAGCCGCGCCAACTACAACATTGCCGGCGGCGACCAGGGCATGGGCACCTACGACCCCAACGGTGCCGACGTGTCGAGTCAGCCTCCGACATCACTGCAGCCGAATGCGTCCGACGACCTGCCGCAGTACGTGTACGCACTAGCATACCATGTGCTGACGTTTTGGTTCCTAGCGCTGCGCGTCACAGACCGCGCCAACTATGTCAACTGGATCACGAGCCGGCTATTCATCGACAGTGACGGCCGGCAGATTGCCGACGAGCAGGCCCAGATCACGCTCGACTTTATGCAGCGCGTAGCCTTTACCGACGCAGACGAGTCAGCCCCTGTCACGGACCCCGACGAGGCCCAGGGCGCGGGACAGAACGGAGCCAGCACAAGCAGTAGCAACGACTTCCAGTCCATGCGCAACTGGGTGATTGGCAACAGCATCCTGACGATCCAGCCCGGCAAGGCTGGATTTGCTAGGATCACGAAGCGCCAGCCGTCAGGCACGTCGTACTACTCGATCCGCGAGAACCTGCAGCCGCCGCCATCGCACCAGGTGCGCGGCCTCAGCGACCCCGCCGCCGATGGCAGTGCGAGCTCGCACAACCACAACCAGGGCGGCGAGTCGGTGTTCCCAAGCCACCTGCTCACGCAGCTTCTTGCGCCAGTGCCGCAGCCCATCGACTCGCCACTGCGTCCGATCCTGTTGCCGGGCGACGATGCCGTTGAGCGTGCGTTCCGGGCATTTGACCGCAACTCGACGATTGACGGGCACAAGGTAGGCGTGATCTACCTTGGTGAGGGTCAGACGGACGAGACGGACATCCTCGCCAACATTTCGGGCAGCAGCGACTACGTGGAGTTTCTCAACGGTCTCGGCACGCTGGTGCGGCTCAAGGGTGCCACGTTTAACACTCAAGGCCTCGACCGCGAGTACGACACGGACGGCGCATACACGTTCTGCTGGCGCGACCGCGTCACGGAAATGGTGTTCCACGTCACGACGCAGATGCCGACAGACCGCGAGCGCGATCCCATCTGCATCAACAAGAAGCGGCATATTGGCAACGACTACGTCAACATCATCTTCAACGACTCCGGCCTGCCCTTCAAGTTCGATACGTTCCCGTCCGAATTCAACTATGTCAACATCGTCATTACGCCGGAGTCGCGCGCGTCATTTGTGGCGCGCCGCGAGCTGTCCCTCCAGAAGCAGCGCGAGGAAGAGCGCGAGGCCCTGCTCAAGGAACAGGACCTGCCGCTGCCGCCGCCGCAGGGAGGACGCGAGAAGCGTGCCATGCCGTTCTACAAGGTGCACGTCATGGTCAAGCCCGGGTTCCCCGAAATCTCGCCGGCCGCGCGCGCCAAGATCATTTCCCTTAAAGCCCTTCCCGACTTTATCCGCCTGCTCGCGCTGAACGCGTCGGTGTTCTCGCAGGTCTGGGCGAACCGGCAGGGTGGCGAGCACATTTCGCCGTGGCGCAACCGGCTGCGGCAGATCAAGCGGCTACGCGAGCGCTACGGTACAGCCGTACACCAGTTGCCTGTTGCACCCTCGCCGCCGCCGGCTTCCATGGCTACAGGTGCCGGCGGGGTTGGTGCCGGCGGGTCGAGTGTCAGCACACCCCTGGCGACCGTCCCACCACCTCTTGCCGGTAGCAGTCTTGCTGGCGGTGGTGGCGGCACAATTGGCCCTGGCGGACCCATTCTTGGCGGTGGTGCGTCCGGGAACGCAAACGGCAGCGGCGGCAGTAACGAGCAGCTGTCGCGCCCCAGCGTGGGCGGCATGCGGGACAGTTTCAATAGTCTGCGGCGTACGTCGATGGCGACGTTCTTCACGGTGGCGAGCGCAGACACGATCAGCACGAACCCGCGATCGTCTGTGTACTCGACGGCGACAGCGGGCACGGGCACGACAGGCGGCGCATCGGACAACACGGACTCGACGCTCGTGAATGGTGGGTCCGACAGCTGGCTCGACTCGCTCGACTTTTCGCGGTGGGCGTGATTCGTCTCGCTGCTCACTATACGTTTACGGATGGGTAAAAAACGGTGTCGATGAGCGATGTGGTTGTTTACTTGTTTTTTTACTTTTTATGTCTCTCTCTCTTCCTTCTCTCCTTTCATCCATCATATGAGGGCTCGGTATATACCACAAAAGTTTACATTGAATTTACAGTTTCTTCATCTCATGCATTAGGAATGACACTACAACTTAAAACCTTGATGCGCAATATATTCATAATATTAAGACGAAGTAACAAAGGGTTGTGCCGTCAGACAACGGCCAAAGGATATCGGCAGGCAGCCCGTCCTCGGGTAAAGAACAACAGCGCCTTATCATATCACATCTCCTATTCTTGTACTTGTAAACTGAGTAGATGTATCTAGTTAGTTAGGGGATGTGGTCGAGTATGGTATACATTTCTATGACTATGCTTTCTTCAATATTCTATACACGTAAGATAAATGCCAGGAAAATAATCTTTACTGAAGAATAATAGACGCCAGCTACTTGAGTTAATTCAAGCTTGCATAATACTTATACCAATTTCATTGAATGTTGTGGGGAGAAGCCGGAGTGTCTTGCAGGGCCAAGTGCAAACTATCACGAGGTGCCAGATCGACCAGCACGATACCAACACCAACACAAATAGGCGAGCGATAAAACCTCAAAGAGAACAGATCGGTGTATAGTAAACGCGATAAGAGTTTGTCTATCCCTTAGAAGTCGCTATGTTCTAGTTCAATTGGTACCGACCCGAATTCAGGGAAGCTCTTCGTGATATCCTTCACGGAAGTCAAGCAATCGAGTCTCGGGCGTGGACTATGGACTATGGACACAACCAAATACAACAAAGCCCATACAGTTTCTCAGATATCTCTTTTATCTACTGCTGTCCATCTGTAGCCCGGTCGTGCTGAGTACTGTACTTTGACGCATCTCCTTAGCATCACAACGACGGCGACGGCGACGTGGCGACGAGACAACACTCAATCTAGACCTCACAAAGTAGTCCGACAGTGTTTGCAATACTGCGTGATACATTCTCGTATACTTTGTAAAGCTATTGAAAAGTAAATAGGATTCTGAAAATCAAAAAGCATTCTGTAGTGGCTGGGAAACGAGATCCCCCCTTCGCGAAACATCCCCGGCTCTCGCACAACAAAATCACTCAACAAGTACACCAAAAGCTGTCACAATGTACACAATGCCGCAAATAGCACTGTACATATAGTTTGACTAAAGGAAATGAATAAGGGCGTTGTTGAAAATCAAAAGTGTAGCCGGGTTGGGAGATGAGCCACGCGATAGGCAGGCTAAGAGCGCGCCCAGTGACAGTTCGAACTTGGCAAGTCACGCGTCAGACAGTATATAGTGTTCAAATAGTGTTCAAAGAGTGTTGGAAGAGCTTTTTCAATACTAGAACTTGGGAGAAAGCTATAGTAGTTGTAGAAAGATAAAGGGGGAAGGAGAGAGTGGGAAACAGGCGTGGTAGCCCTGGCCTCCAGCAAACGATGCACTGAACGAGGTGCTATAATGTCTTCTCTACGACGATGAAGTAAATGAGCACAGTAAAATTTGAAGATAGAGCAGTCTCTTCGCTTTCGTTACTGCTACGGTGAAAGTGTACCTGTGCAGAGCTTGTCACCAGCAAGCGGCAGTGACAAAAATAATTAATGAGAGGAACGAGAGCAGAGGACGTGGGAAGTCAAGACTCCCCCAACGGTGTATGGGAATGGAAGATGAGAAAATAATACATAAAATAAATATCAAAATAAGATGTATAATAAAATGAAAATGACAAGGAGCGGAAGATCGTAATGCTACAGAGCCAGCACAGGCAGACAAGTGACAGTGCTAGCTTAGCGAGTTAGCAACCAGAATCGAAATAGCCGCCACAATAATCGATATTATGATAAAATAGACGTAAAATGGATAACAAAAACAAACTAATTAGGCACATCAACGGACAACGGTGCATGGACTATCGGTGCATGCATGGGCACGGAGGATTCGAGAGCAGGTGGTGATCCGTGCTGTGCATGTCAGTAAGATACTGTGATACGTAGACGAATACAATCGTAAGTGCGGAATGTCCGACTGGCTTAACCAGTCTGGCCAAGGCTAACCAAACATCGTAAGCAGCGCCGGAAGGGACGTCGACATACTTGATTTTGTCCAGGTTTCAGTATTCCTGAATTTAGGCAGTACGGATGAAGGGAGGATAAAGGGAGGGTAAGGACGGAGGACAATAAATCAGAGAACTGTAAAAGAGAAAATAAAAGCCTCAGCGAGTAGATCAGCAGCGGTGAAGTCGGCACTGGAGTCCGTTGAGCGACTCCAACGGTGATGGAGAGGGAGGAGAGCTTCTTAGATGTTTTGTAACTGGATCAAAGTAGAAAAACCAGTGCTAGACTGATATGGAGAACGTGGGCATTATAAAATAACACGAATCAGAAATCAAATGAGGACTTGGTGTCAAATAAGAAATAAAACAGATCTAATACACTCCTTGAAGGGGGCTGATTGGATCAAGCAGGTTACTTATAGAAGACGCAGTACACGCAGTCTATCCGAGCTAAGCGCCTATTCAGTAAGAAATACAAGCAGACAGAACACAAGCAAACTTCTGTATGAAAACGAAGTCGAGGAGGTGGGTAGTCGTCAAGTATTGGGCACGGCAAAGGAGCTCCCAGGTAAAGGAGCTCCCTCATGGACATGGTCGAAACGGGAAAGGATACGGCATTACATTTCAATATTATAGACATAATGAACAAAATAGGAATAAATAGCAAGACCAAACAAGAACAATGAAAGCTCACAAATGGCTCATAGCCATTCTCACAATTTATCATGTGTTCTTTATAATATTCGAATACACCAGTGGAAAACCCTCCGTAGCTCGATCGAAAAGAAAACGAGACCATGCGAAACGAGAGCTAATGAAGTAGATAGGATGAGCTAGTCTATCAAGACGAGGAAGTCAAGAACGGAAGAAAGCCGAAGTACAATAAAAAGAACGAAGACAACCCGAGAAGGAAAATGAATAGAAAAAGAAAACGCAACTAGTATGGGGTAGCAGCGACAACCGAAAGCATGGACACCTGGATCGTAATCTCGAACAAGAGATCTCCTCCAACACGTACTAAATCATAATGGATAGGGGTGTGAGGCATATGCCGCAATAGAACAAGTGCCACCAGTCGGTTGCATTGCGATATTTCTTTGATTTTTTCTTGTTTATGTTTTTGCTATTATTTTTGATGATAGAGTATTTCCTGTTAGATTACTACCACTACTATTTCTTACATGCAGGCTAAAAAGCTTGTTTTTTCTACTACGACCCTGAATGTACAGGCATATTGCAACCGTTGTCATGTAGCCGATGGCTGTATTGTGTTTTGCTATCTTGAGCTGACGACTGTATGCTTAAAAAGAGCGGTATGGGCGAGCTGTGATAGTCCATCTATTACAAAGAGACTGCCTTGTTACAAGTAGTACAGGATGGGTTGACAGGAGATCTCGTTATGATAAAGAGGGAGAGGGATGAAGCAAAGGTGAAGAGATAGGAGAGCAATAAAGGAGGTGGGAGGTGCGTTACTCTCTGAATCCGAATTCAGGGACCATGGCACGCATGGCCAGACTCACGGTCAAAAGACCAATAGCCAAAGTCAGAGAAAGACATAGGTGGACCGCGTCGAGCTACCCGTTTTTGGAAGCCCGTCATGATCGACCCGGGGGTTCTCGTGGGCGTGTGCTAGCGTACGAGAAGGGAGGTAAACCGAAACCAAGCGAATATTATTCGAGGTGTGCACGGCGTTTAACATGCGAGTGGAAGGACGAGTGGAGGACGTTGCAGCGTGTCGTGCGTATGCAGGCAATGTTGAATCCACAGAAGAATATATCTCATACAGAGTAGGCTGTGTGGAATAAGAGAATAATGGGGATGATAGAAGAAAAAGAAAAGAAGGAAACCCAAAATAATGTCTCCATCGTCGTGTAAGTGTTTTATTTTAATTTTTATTACTTATCCCCCTACGGGCTCATATAATACTGGAGGTACCTGTGACGTCAGCGAGGTCGAAACGCGTCTAGAACGTGACAGTCACTTTTAATATTTCTCATTTATTTGTTTTTTATACCTTCCTTCTCTTCGGATTCGCTCACCTTGCCATTTCAAACAAGCACTTCTCCTCTCCTCTTCCCCTTTCCCTCTCCAGGTATTTTGATATGTTCGCCAAGAAGGTTTCGTCTGAGCCACGGTGCCAAAGTTGACCACCGTCCAGAGCATGTTATAAGACACAAGGAAGAAGAAACAGGATTTCTCTACATGTGTTGTGGCATGGGCTGGGAGAGTAGCTGGGAGGCCGCCTGTCTAAAGTGTGGTAGACACAGTACGGTTTCTGTGCACAGTCTGGAGACGTTGGATAGAATAGAGTTCTTTTGAAACTGAACAGAAGATAACTGAAGTTGAAGAGAAACTTGGAGAATATCAAAATAACTTTTGATGGAAGATTAAATCAACAACATTGATTGAGTAAATGGAGAGAAAGTCATTATATTGAAAAGAAAGAAAGCAGAGGAAGGTTCTTAGTATTTCAAAGCTGTCATTTTAAAAGACAAACACTCAAAGTGAAGAACGAGTGTTTGATGTGAATATCATGAGAATATAGTCGGATTAGTCAGCATAATAGAGATTGAAGGAACGAGAAATCCGACGCGAGGGACTGGGCGGTCGTCGACTCCCCCAAAAACGGGTGGCTGGCCTGGCTATCGGTGGTTTACAGGGCTAATCACGAAATGAGCACAAGACAAAAACCTGCTCTGAGAAGCTAGAAAAAGCGAAAAGGGGGCCACTTGCGGGAGATACAGGGAGTTGCAGTGAGCTAGAAAATAAATTACTGTGTCAAACTTGGTGTCATATTTAATAGTTAAATTAGAGCGGCGGTACCCGTAAGATACCTTTTATAGTGAGCAGCGAACGCCCAAACGGCTGTATCAAGCCATGCCTACAGAGTATTATAGCGGACTAAACACCGTATGTTTAGATAGAAGAAGATGCACACGCCCTGAATGCACACGCCTTTGACTTTTGACGCCTCTGCTTTACACACCTCCCACATGCCTCTGGTCTTTGATGCACACGCCCTGGCTCTAGGGGCTGCAGCCTGTTTTTCTATTTCTCTGCTTTGCTTTAACGAGCTGGCTGGTTGATGACGAGGAGTTGTTGAGTTTGTTTGTTTTCTTTTCAGTTTGATTTATCTTTTTTTTGTTGCTAACTTTTGTTCATAATCACATAGAGTCACATCCTAGTGGCCGTTTTCATGTGTGGCCTTTCTTTTCTTTTACTTGATATCTTTCTTCTTACTCCTCAGCTTCCCGATCCAGTTGGCTTGTTAGAGATTAGGAAAATCAGGAAAAGAACTACGAAGAAGTTAATAAATCAAAATCAAAATCAAAATCAAAGAGAAAAAATGAGAGGTCGTCACGTAGTGAAGAGAGAGAGAGAGAGAGAGAGAGAGAGAAATATGTTCTTCTAACGGACCTACGGTGGCTGTGAAGCTGGCCTAACGACGCCTAGGCATTTGTGAAGCAACAGACAGCAAGTAGATAGTAGACAAAGAATGCACAGCCTTTGAGTGTATGAGCGAATTTCAGCAGATCTGAAATTCATTCTATGGGGCTACTCTCTCGCTGTGGTGATAATATTAAAACCATTGTTGTGCGTTCCTATTTTCCGTCCTAGGAAGAAACAGGCAACTCATGAGAAAACAAAAACGGGCACTGCAATTTGAGAAGAAATTTTGCTGGAAGAAAGAGTTCAAGAAAAGCTTTTCATTGCCTCTGGATACGGCCAGAGGAAGAAAGTTTTACAAGAGTATGACTAGAAAAAGAAAGAATAGAAAGAGAAAGGAGCGAAAATAGAACGAGAAAACGGAAACAACATGGCTGTTCTCGGAAGACAGTAGTGACAGGACAGATGGAACACAGGAGACAGAGAAAGGGTCATGGGCATCAGCAGTAGACTATGGACGACAGTAACCGTGTAGATGCAAACAGGCAGTTCAAGGCACGCCTAAGCTGCAACGCCGCCGCGCCAGCCGCCTCTCTCCTTCTCTAGAAACTCATACTACAGGCTGCAGACTAGACACAACTTGCAAGGAGATCCATTCTTTGTTTGGCTTACACGTCGCTAGTCTCTTTGTCCCTGGCGTGGTCGTCGGTCCGTTGCCTGCTCTCCTCCAGTCCTCCTCCAGTCCTCCTCTAGTCTCCTCTCCTGTCTCTTCCTCTCCTCTCCTCCTCTGTCCTCCTCGCCCCTTTCCACTCGTCCTCTTCCTCTCTACTTTTGCTTGTTTTGATTTTAACCACCAGATAGACCCACCCACTTACACTTGCACTACTCGCTCTCTTTCTCTCATATTATATTGCCCTTACTGGCTTGTAGCTTCGTGATGATATCTCACGAGAAAGATACCTCACTTTTGTGTAAATAGGATATGCAGCAGCCAGCAGACAGATAGATAGACAAACAGACACACAATTGACAATAATATAAAACGAATGCCCTCCCTGATCGATATCTGTGCTTTCTTTCCTCTCTCTTCTTCGTCACCAGCCATCCTCGTGTCTTTTCCCTCTCCTCTCTCCTCTCTCTCTGAGAAAGTGGTTCTATTGAGACTCTACCTTACCATCTGCTCGGTTTCTCCTCATTCCTCTCTGTCTATATACCCTTGATCTCTCTGCCTTTATTCTCTCTACTGCTTTCCACCAGGACACTTCAGTGACAAAACAAGCCAGGAGAGTCTCCTTCTCTTCTCCCCATCTCTTCTTCTCTCTTCTTTTCACCCCCTCCCACATACCTCTGCACAATGGCAGATTCAAAGAAATCCGCAGACCGCATCTACTGGGAGTCCAACGAGGTCGATGAAGAGGCTGCTCTTCCTGCCTCCTCGTCTACTACTCCTCAAGACAAGGGCATCACCATTGTTGCACCCGACGTACCTGCCTCTGCCATCCGGCCCGGCCTACGCCGCGAACGCTCCAATGGCTCCCTGTCCATCCGCCCGCTGTCGCGCAGAAACTCCATCGATGCCACGGCCGCACTGCCCATCCAGTACCGCACGCTGTCCATCGATGTCGACGAGTATGCCCAGAAGCGGCTACCCCTGAAGAAGGACAAGAAGACTGTTGCCGGTATGTTTTGTTTTCTCTCTCTCTCTCTCTCTCTCTCTCTCTAAACACTACTAACTCAGGCAGACCTCGCCCATCTTCACTGGCATACGATCCCGGCCGACGAGGTCGCAATGCAGCTCAGCACATCCCCGAAAACAGGCCTCTCGTCCGACCAGGTCGTGCGCCGCCACACCCAGTACGGCAAGAACCTGCCCTCGGCACCCCCGTCCCACTTCATGAGCCGCGTCCTCGGCTACTTCTTTAAGGGCTTTGGTCCCGTGCTGCTCGTCGCGTCCATCCTCGTGTTCATCGCCTGGAAGCCGCTGGGCAAGCCGCCGGCCATTGCCAATCTGGCCCTGGCTATCGTGCTCGCCGCCATCTTCTTCATCCAGGCCCTCTTCAACATGTGGCAGGACTGGTCCAGCGCGCGCGTCATGAGCTCCATCCAGACCATGCTGCCCGACGACTGTCTCGTGCTACGCGACGGCCACATGACGAGCGTGCCTGCGCCGCTCATTGTGCCCGGCGACGTGCTTATGATCAAGGCCGGCAACAAGCTGCCGGCCGATGTGCGCTTCATTGAGACCTCGTCCTCAGGCGGCGGCGGTGGCGACACAAAGTTTGACCGCTCCATCCTCACAGGCGAGTCCCTGCCGCTGCCCGCGACGGTCGACTCCACCGACGACAACTACCTCGAGACGCGCTGCATCGGTCTGCAGGGCACGCACTGTGTCTCGGGCACCTGCACCGCAATCGTCGTGGCCACGGGCGACAATACTGTCTTCGGCCGCATTGCAAAGCTCACCAACGAGCCCAAGACCGGCATGTCCACGCTCGAGCGCGAGATTTTCAATTTCGTTGCCATCGTCTGCATCATCATGTTCCTCGTTATTGTCCTCGTGCTCATCGTCTGGGGCGCCTGGCTGCGCCACAGCTACCCGGATTGGATCAGCGTGCCCAACCTCATCATTTCCATCGTGTCCGTGGCCGTTGCGTTTGTCCCTGAAGGCCTGCCCGTCGCGCTCGCCGCCAGCATGACCATCAGCGCCAACATGATGCGCAAGAACAACATCCTCTGCAAGTCGCTCAAGACCGTCGAGACGCTCGGCTCTGTGTCCATCATCTGCTCTGACAAGACCGGCACCTTGACCCAGAACAAGATGATTGTTACCGAGTGTGCCGTCGGCGGCAAGCGCACCATGACGACAGACGAGGCCCGCGATGCACTCCTGCTCCGGCGCAATGATTCCAACAATGCCAAAGACGCCGAGACCGAGACGGATGTTGCCGAGTCTGTCGTTGACATTGACGGTGCCGGTATCGGGCGTCCCTCGCGCCACCCGCTGCCCCATGAAGGTGCTTCCGCACTCGATCAGCTGCGCGCCGTCGCCGCACTGTGCAACGACGGCCAGTTTGACGTTGCCACGCGCCACCTGCCGCTTGCTGACCAGACCATCCATGGCGACGCCACAGACCAGGCCGTGCTGCGCTTCTCTGAGACGCTCGGTGCCGCCGGCTCGGTGGCTGCACTCCGTGGTGCCTGGTCCAACAAGTTCACGCTGCCCTTCAACAGCAAGAACAAGTACATGATCCGCGCGCTCTCGCTGGCCCACAACAAGGACGGTCTATCCATGGCCCTACCCGCCGGCATTGCCGCCGTCTTCCAGCCTAACGATCTGCTGCTGACCATCAAGGGCGCGCCCGAGATCCTGCTTGAGCGCATTCAGTTCTATGTCAACCCGGCCAACGGTGTCGCTGTTACAATGGACGCCGAGACGCGCGCCCAGATTGCGACTATCAAGGACACCTGGTCTGCCAAGGGCCGCCGTGTCATTCTGCTCGCACGCAAGACCCTGTCGGCATCGAGCCTGCCCCAGGGCCTGTCGTCGTCGACCTTTGAAGAGGAGATGCAGCGCCAGGCCAAGACGGGCATGACCCTCGTCGGTCTTGTCGGCATTGTCGACCCGCCGCGCCCCGAGATCCCGGAGGTCGTCCAGACGCTGCGCCGTGCCGGCATCCGCATCTTCATGGTCACGGGCGACTTTGCCCTCACGGCCCAGGCCATTGCAGCCGAGTGCGGTATCATTACGGCCAATCCTGCCACGGGCACAAAGGTCGATACCATTGCCGACCTGCCCAGAGGCGGTGCGCCGCCTGTTGATGTCGATGACGATCATATTACGGCCAAGACGGCATTCGGCAAGCAGCGGTTTGTGCCCGTGGATGCGCGCAAGGCGATTGTGCTGAGCGGCCCCGAGCTGCTGGGCCTCAACGAGTCGCAATGGGACACGCTGGCGCAGTACGAGGAGATTGTGTTTGCGCGCACGACGCCCGAGCAGAAACTGAGAATTGTACGCGAGCTGCGCGGCCGGTCGTACATTGTGGGCATGACGGGCGACGGTGTGAACGATGCGCCGTCGCTGCGTGCGGCCGACATTGGCATAGCTATGGGTTCGGGTAGCGACATGGCGCGCGAGGCGGCGGATATGGTGCTGCTGGACAATTCGTTCTCGAGCGTTGTGGAGGCGCTGCGGTTCGGCCGCATGATGTTTGACAACCTCAAGAAGACGATTGCATACCTGCTGCCGGCGGGCACGTTCTCCGAGTTCTGGCCCGTCATTACCAATGTTGTGTTTGGTATCCCACAGATCCTGAGCAGTTTCCTGATGATCATCATCTGTCTCTTCACAGACCCGATGGCATCGATTGCGCTGGCGTACGAGGCACCCGAGGCGGACGTGCTGACGCGCCCGCCGCGGCTGCCTGGCAAGGACCGGCTCGTGGACTGGAAGCTGCTGCTGCAGGCATATGGCATCACGGGCACCATTGAGACGTTCTGTTCGTTCTCCATGGCGTACTGGTACCTGGAGCGCAGCGGGATTCCCTTCTTCTCTGCCATCTGGTTCCGGTTCGGCAACCTGCCCGACGGCATTGACCCTGACTACTATGCCGAGAAGCTTAGCGTTGCGAGCAGCATCTACTTTGTCAACCTCGTGGTGATGCAGTGGTTCAACCTACTGGCGATGCGCACGCGCCGTCTCAGTATCTTCCAGCACCCGCCCGTGTTCAACAAGCGCACGCAGAACCTGTCTCTCTTTGCGGCGATTGGCTTTGCCGTCGTCATGGTTATCTTCTGGCTGTATGTGCCCAAGTTCCAGACGGACCTCGGCAACATGCCGGTGCCGGCCGAGCACTGGTTCCTGCCGATGGCGTTTGGTATGGGCATCCTGCTGCTAGACGAGGGCCGCAAGTACTGTGTGCGCGGCTGGCCCAAGGGTATCCTTGCCAAGATAGCGTGGTAGTGTAGCACTGTTAGTGGTAGTAGTACGTATCATAGTCAGCAAAACCAATACACGAGTTATTACCAATGCAGTAAAATGATTTCATTCTCTCCTGTGGGCACACCTTCTTGATGTCTATCAGTATTCAACAGAACAGGGGTGGAAGAAGACCGTATTAACCAACAGAGTGCAAAATGCAAACCTAAACAAAAGATGGGAGTAACAGCTGAGCTAAAGAATACCAAAATAACCGAAGTACATGAAGAAAGTGCCACCCGGTACCAAAGAGAGAGGCAGTACAACCAGCAGGGATTGATGATGAGATGAAAAAGACAAGGGTGGTTGTGATGATGATTGATGGTGATAAAGTAAGAACGAGAATACAATGAGAATGGACTGGGAATAGAGGCATGGCCAAGGTCGAAGCAGCACGTATGAACAAAGGATGAAGAACAAGAAGGAATCGATAACGCCACTTTATGATAACTGTACAAAGGGAATAGAGAAGGGAATAGAGAAGGGAATAATAGAAAACACAGAAGAGAAAACGACAAGAGACAGATGACAACTACACCAGGAACCCGTTAGACCCGTTGGCACTGGCGACGTCCGCCTCCATCGCCTCGTACTGGCGCACACGCTCAGCGTTGGACCAGATCTTGATCTTGGCGTCGTCGCCGCACGAGGCAAAGAGCACAGGGTCGGTCGGGCTCCAGCGCACGGCATTGCATCGCGGCTTGTGGGCCTCCATTTTAAAGAGTGGCGAGCCAATGTTCTTGTGCCAGATGGTGAGGTTTCCGTCCTCGCTGCCGCTAATGACAAAGCATTCGTTAGCGCCGCCAAATGCGCCGCGAATAATGTACCCGCCGCCTGTGGATCCTATGTACCGGCGCACGAAGCGGCCGCGCGCCATGAGGTCAAACATGTGCACCTCACCGTCCTGTCGGTTTACGAGTAGCATGTTGGGGTCGTTCTGGCTGATCTCGACAGACACGGGCCGGTTCTGCAAGGGCATCTCGTACTCGAGCTCGCGCTTTCTAAAATTGTAGACGTGCAGGTTCTTGTCGTGGTCCATGGCCACCAGCCACTGGCCGTTCGATGACAGTGCCATGTCTTCAGTGCGGTGCTTCTCCGTCCACGTGTGCAGCAGCTCACCGTCCAAGCTCCATGTGCACAGTCCCCGGGTCTTGTCAAATGAGCCCAGCACAATGGAGTGGTTGGAGTTATCAGTCTCGTCCCCGACGCCAATTGAAGGTGCTACCCACGCACAGCAGCTAATAGGCTCTGAGAACTTGTCAATGTAGTTCCTTAGCAAGCCCGTGTGCGTATCAAATATACGCACAGTATTGTCGCGGCCGCATGAAACGAGCATCGAGTCATCGGGGCTCCACGCAATATCGCCCGCGCCCATCGCGTGGCCATCTAGTTTCAGCAGAACTTTGAAAGTCTTCATGTCCCAGATGATCACGTGCCGTCCGCTGCCGCAGCTGGCCAGTTTTGAGCCGTCGTTGGAGAAGCGGATTTGCCACACCTCGAGTGTGCTAAGGCCGTCGTCGAGCTCACGCAGCAGGTGTGAAGGGAAATTGGTCGGTTCGCAGTAGTGGTCTGTGTACAAGCTGCTGCCTGAGGGGTTTGTGTGGTACAAGCATGCCGAGTTCTGGTAGTACTTAACCTCCTGGAGTAGCACCGCAAGCCGGTGTTCGGGCAGCATCACAGACGGCGAGATGAAGCGCGACAGCCTGCTAAGCAATGACTGGCGGGATGTGCCGGCGGCGCCGTCCCAGCGGGCCATGCCGAACAGGTCGCCTGGGTTTTGGCACATAAGCAAACTTGACAAGCGGTGCAGGTTTGAGGTGTCGAGGCACAGCGGAGTGAGCTCGTTACGCAGGACCAACAGGCCTTTGGCAGTGTCGCCCTGCTCGAGGTACTCGAGATACTTCTGCTCGCGTATGGCAAAGCGCAGGGCAGTGAGGTTGGCCTCTGGTGAGAGAACGAGGCCGTCTCGTCCATTGCCGTCAGTCTCGGACCTCTCTGGCCTGTCTTGTCTCTCTGATCTACCTGCGACGGTGGCCGCGCGCAGGTGGTGTTCGGCAGTGTCCCAGTCGGCAGCCAGCACGGCCGCACGGAACGACGCGACGGCCGGACTCTCGAGGGCGTAGCCGCTGGTCTGCATGACGCTGTCTGCGGCATCGTCGTAGCCGAGGTCGCTCAGGGTCTGGATGACGAGCCGTGTGACCTCTTCTCTGTCATGGCCAAAGTACAGTGTGCTGTTTGAGGTTGGGTGAGTGTGTTGGTGTGGATGTGAGTTTGAGTTTGAGCTCGAGCTTGAGGTCGAATTCGATGGGGCACGAGCGCCATTTGCCTTTTCCTTTCCATTCGACGTCGAGCCGTGCCCGTTGACTGTCTGGCCGAGCATATCGAGCTTATCGAGCTTGATGCGTTTCCTTTCGTTGTCCTTGTCGGTGTCGTTGTCCTTGTCGTTATCCTGGCCGTTGTTGTTCTCACTGTCACCAGTAATGTCCCCTATTGAGCGCCGGCGTCGGCCGAGGACACGCGAAGTAGGGACTGGCCGTACAGTTGAAGAGGTAGTAGACGTAGTCGACGCCGGTTGCTCGGGCAGGGACCTGCGGGGGGTTGAGTCGGCCACCGCGTCTTGCAGGGTCTGCGGAGAGGAGCTCTGGAGCCTCTCCGCAGGGAAAGCAGAGGGGAAGTAGGGAGGGGTGGAGGTGAGGTCGGGGATGTCAAGGACAATCGAGTCTGGTCGGGTCGTGTAGAAACAGAGCCGAGTGTTGAGTCGAGAGTCGAGCCGAGTCAAGTCGAGTCAATGTCGAGGCCCGTGATCAGGTCATTTGCTGCCGGTCGCCGTGATGGATGCCGGTCGTCTTATCTCATTAGTCCTATCGGTGTGATGATCGAGCTGAGTTGAGGCCAGGTCAAAGCCAGGCAGAAGTGAGAAGTGAGAAGTGAGCGTGGCGTCGTGATGGCTGGGCTGCAGGATGATGCAAGATGCCGGCTAGATGCAGGCTGGATGCAGGCGCTCGGACTTGGCTATAGGGCAATGTTTGCCTCGCCTTTGTCCGGGAGACAAGAGACGGTAGGGAGACGGAAGGGGGGGGAGAAGAAGGGAAAGAGAGGAAGGAGCGAGGAAAAGAAGAGGAAGGAGAGAGGGGGATAAAGAGGAAAGAGGAAAGAGCAGACGAGGTTATGAGAGGTGGAGAGAAGGAGCAATGAGCAGCTGGAGCGAAACAGGCAAGAGGCAAAGTGGTGCAGAGGGAAGGAACGATCAGTCTCGAATGATGTGTACAGTGGAGAGTGTTGATAGTTGCCGTCGACAGCAGCGACGAGAGAACTGGGAAGGTGGTGAGGAGGTGAGCGGTAGTCGGTGGAGCACCTGAGGGACTAAGAGAGAGAGGAAGGAGCTACCGACGCTGCTGGGGCCACTGGGGCACCTGCCTGTCTTGCCTACCTGCCGCGCATTACACCATCGACCTGATCGGCTTGGGCGCTAGAGCGTGACCGCTGACCGCCCACAGGCCATGGCGCGGGCTTATCAGGCACTTATCAGGCACTTATCAGGCACTTATCAGGCTGTACTCAGTACGGCTATCTTACTGATCTTACTGGGGTTGCTTGGCTCCTATCAAGTAGAGGCCCCGCTTTGGCATGTGTCTCGCGCAGCTAATCCATGGCTCACCCGCTTTCGGGCTCGCACTGCAGCTTATGTAATCGGTTTTGTCTACCTGCCAACTGTCACAGCAGTTCTCGTCCGCCTGTCCATGACGAAGTCCACATGCAATGTAATGCATTGGGTGTCATCAAAGCTCGTTGTCTGTGACATGCATAGGCTCCGTAATGACACGGAACAACGCAGGAATGTACCCGGCAGGGCCCGTTCGCTAGCCCAGTCCAAGCCGAGTTAGTTATCGGCTTAGTCATGGTATGATATCATGCTATCAGGCTGTTCTCCTGTTCTCATGTTGAACTTCTAATTATAAAAGGGATGTCATGGGGTGGATGATATATTAATGGGAGAGGGTTATAGTACAGGACCAGCCGACTTCAGCCACTATTCAGCATCACGGAACCAGTGATGCTCCAGAGCCTCGGCCGCCGTGATGCGCTGCAGCGGGCCCATCTTTGCCATCTTGCTCACGACGTCCTGGAACCCACTGCCCGGGACCCCTTCGGGCTCGAGCAGCCAGGTGGTGAATGGGATCGACGGGTTGTCCTCTTGCAATAAGCTCAGCGCGATGCTGCGAATCTTTTGCCTGTAAGGGCTGGTGTCGCCAACAAACTTGACCAGGCCGGATACGCCCTCGTCGTCTACAAAATAGGAGAACTGCTTCGCGAACACAATCATGTCGAACATGACATAGATGCACTATCGATCAATGCTTTGTAGGGAGGGGAGGAAGGAGAGGGAGGGAGGGAGAAAGTCCCAAGATTTACTGTGACTGCAAACGAAAAGATGTCCGTCAGCGTTCGAATCTTTTCGCGGAGACGGGCTTCGGGGCTGCACCACTTATAGTTCCCAATCTGGTTATCGTACTTGAATTATATACGGGGCGGTGGCGCGAATGCGCTCTCGAGGTTGGCGAGGTTGGCGAGCTTGACGCTCCCCACCTCTGCCTCAGGGCTGCCGGCGGGCGCATCCTTGATGTCGAGGAGAATGTTGTTTGGCTTGATGTCGCTGTGGACGATGCCGCGGCTGTGCAGCTCAGTGATGCCGCGGAGGGTATCGCGCAGGGTATTACGCAGGATTCGTCTTCGAACCCCTTGCCCTTTCTGTCGACCGCGAGCAGCAAGTTGTCGGTGAGGTAGTCGTAGACAAACAGTGAATGATCGGAGCTGGAGTCCCTGATAGCGTGGAGATACTTTGAGTCAGCCAGAGGCTGCTGCAGCTTCTCTTCTTTCTGTCTTCAAACCTGTCCGCGGCGCTGCGTTTGACAACGTGTTTGCGTCCGGTGGGATCTCTATCAGTGTCAGAGATCAGAATAGAAATCAACTGTAGATTACCAAGATATCTCAGGGCGTCAAAGGGACATACCGCGCGAGGTAAATAATGGGCTTCCTTTGGTCATTGAGAATCTCAGTCAGCCAGTACTGGCTCGCCGAGCTGACCGCGTGATTCTGTCAAAGGCCCGGGGCCATCGCATGAGACTTGGACGAGCAAACGATGTCAATAAAAATCGGCGAGATGTGTTTGTGTCGACAAAGGAATACAAAGAAGCGTGCAGCGGCTGCAGGGGGCATTAGTTAGTCACATGATGCAGACGGTATGCATGCTTGCATTGATGCACAACTCAATGCATGCGTTGTGAAGATATGGCAAGACTTGATCACGCAAGTCTCGTTGGCAGACACAATATTGACATGATGTAGAAATAATATGGGAGTATCTAAGAATGAAATAAAGAAACGAATATGAAATTATGTAATATAAACAGACGCCATCATTAATGTAACTAGACTATAAATCAAAAAGGTATCAATGAGGTGACGTAGAAATAGAAATAAAAAGACAAGAGTCAAGAAGAGAACGCTGGTCATGAGAAGATGAGAAGATAAAACATGGAAGTTGGTTGAAACATGAAAAGATGAAACATGAGAAGATGCGAAGCTGGGCAGACGAGAATTAAG
Organism: Ophiostoma perfectum; assembly: GCA_029298845.1. Lineage (NCBI taxonomy): Eukaryota > Fungi > Ascomycota > Sordariomycetes > Ophiostomatales > Ophiostomataceae > Ophiostoma > Ophiostoma perfectum. The sequence goes on from JANSLV010000074.1 coordinate 66,403, forward strand.
AAGAAAAAGAAGACTGCGGAAATCATCTACAGAAAACCACCCTCGGTGCTGATCACGTTGACACTGCTGCGCCAGCCGCAGCGCTCGACAGAGGCCGGCGGCGGCGGCGGTGACGTAATGCGCGAGCCGCTCGAGTGGCGCACGCTGCCGGGCGATGTCGTGTACTGCTCGAGCGGTGCGCCGCCATGGTCAGAGCCGTGTGAGCCAGCAGACACGTTGGATCCCGCAGACGCATTGGACACGTTGGACGCGTTGGACTGCACAAGCAGCAGACTGCTGGTGCTGCTGCTCAAGCGCTTGGTAAAGTCGTTGAAGCTCAGGCGCTTCACGAGCTCGACGGGTGTCGTCGCCGCAGCCTCGAGCGTGTCGACCTTGGAGGACGTTGCCGCGCGCGGCAGCGGCGGCGCTGCCGTTGTCGAGCTGCTCGGCGTGATGGGCGACTTGGGCGACGGCTTGTGCGACCGCCGGCTCATGCTGGTCATGTTCGCGATATAGTTGTTGACATTGAGCGCTGCGAGCTGCGGCTGGCTGTGTGTGCGCTGCGCAATGGACGGCCGGTTGCGCGACGAGTAGCCGGTCTGCGGCCGCAGAGCTTCGGGCAGCTGCTGCCGCGGGGGCCCGCTGTCGAGCGACTTCAGCGTCTGCGCGTCAAACGCCAGAATGCCGCGGGCTTTGGGCGTCACCGACATCGACTCTTTGCCATCCTTGCCGTCCTTGTCGGACTGGGGCTCATACCGGCCGGCGATAAAGTCGAGCGCGCGCAGACGGTGGGGTGCAATGTCGACACCCGACTTGGCCGTAATGGTCTTAGGGCACACGCCGGTCGACGAGGACTCGGCGCGGCGGCCGTTGCGGCCAAGGATCGGAGCGGGATGGGGGATATCGTCGTCGTCACCACTATGCACGCCCTCGTCGTCCTCTGCATCGTCGTCTTCTTCGTCATTAGAGTCGGACGCGTCGTCAGAGTCGTCGTCCTCGTCCAAATCCCAGCCGCTCTTGGGCGCCTCCATGGGCTTTGATGTCGAGGGGAACTGGGACTGGAACTGCGGCTGGAACTGTGGCTGGTGGTTGTAGCTGTTAGACCGACTCGGGCGGCCGACATACGGCGCGGTCGTGACACTGCGCTTGATGTCTTTATCGGCCGAGCGAAGATCCCTATGATCCCTATGCTCCCTGAGATCTTTGATATCAGAGATAGCCACGGCCTGGCGCAAGCGTTTGCGCTCTTCGGCCTCGCGCATGAGGGCGTCGAAGCGTGCGAGCGAGCTCAGCTTTTCTTCGCCCGGGATGACCTCACGCTGCGACCCCGGGATGAAGCGCATTTGGAACGCGCGGTCCAGAATGGTCTCGCGCGGCACCGGTGGGGACGTCGAGTTAGAGCCGACCGAGGGTGTGAGAGCGCCTGTCGTTGCAGAGATCGGAATCACAGGTGAGCTAACACTGTCACGGCCGCGCGACGGCGAGCTAATGGTGGACACCGACCCGGCAAGCTCGGGCTGAGACTCGTTGGCGGTCGTTGCGGGCGATGGCAGGTCCGTGGGCCGCCCCGACTGGAAGAACGGCACATTGTAGTGGCTATGGCTATGGCTGATGCTGTTGCTGCTCGTGGTGCTGTAGCCCGACGTCGTGACGTGTGGCGGCAGGTTCGAGCTGGTGTGGGACAGGTCGCTGCGGCGCGAGCGCAGGCTCGGCGAGTCTGCTGTCTGGTTTTGCGCAGGAGGCGGCGGTGGTGGCGGTGGTGGTTGATGACTGTGTGCTGGGAGTGTCCGATCTTTGGACGATGAAAAGGGATTGACAAACGTGGGCGACGCGGGCGTGATCGGGCTGAGGGGCCCCGACGCGGAGGACATGACGGTGCCTAGCTGCAGCATGAGGGCCTGGATAAAGCGGCACCATTCGAGCAGGGCCTGCTTGTGGAGATTGTCCTCAGCCGGGCGGAACCAGAGCGTCGTGGGCGCTGTGTCTTTGGTGGTGGTGAGTCCAGCGGTACGGCTAGAGCGGCGCTTGCGCAGCTTGTCTGTGATGGGATCGGGCGACACGTTGATGACGAGGGTGGGGAGAATGGGCCCCTGCTTGCGGTGCGCGAGCATTTGGACCTGGCAGTCGGTGATGGAACTGATGGCGTGCTGCTGGATAGGATCCAAGTCGCCTTTGTTCTTGAAGACGGACAGGTACATGTTCTCGGCGGAGAGGCTCGAGGGCGACGCGGGCGTTGTAGCGCGGGGTAATGAGGTGATGATCGAAGGCTGGTTCTGGGCTATAGACGGGAGAGACGGCAGAGACGGCAGAGACGGCAGAGACGGCAGAGACGGCGTAGACGAGGCGTTGGACTGCTGGCGCTGCGGCTGGACACGGTGCTTTGCATCGGTGGGCGCGGCGACGACGATATAGCGTGGCTTCCAGATGGCGCGGCCGATGATGGTCCCGCGGTCCGGAGGGACATGTAATATTCCCTCCATTGTGTGATATTGCAAGTGTATAGTAGAGTGTGGCGTACAGGGTGGTGTAGAGTGTAGAGTGGTAGAAGAAAAAACTGAAATCGTGTTATGACAAGAAAATCATGATTGCAAAAGGACGGGTCGAAAGAGAGTCCAGAGGAGAAAGTCGCGAGAGAGGCAAGATAGTCGAGAGCCTGTTGATATTGTTCACCGTGCGTCAAAAGCTTTCGATCCGATTATTATTCTGTCGAGCTGTCAAGATCAAGAGCTCGAGAAGTGGTGAGTGACGATCTGATGCGAGACAAAAAGAAGGGAGATAGCAGGATAGGGAGGGAGAGGGAGACGAGAGACAAGCCAGGAGAGAAGAGACAGAAGGATAGAGGAAGAATACAGCAGAGACAGATCGACAAGATGATCAGTCGGGGGAGTAAAATAGACAAGTAAAAGAAAAGAGAATAGAGAAAAGATGAAAGAGGAAAGAGGTGCAAACAGTGAAGAAGAAACCCAGAAATTAAGAATTAACAAACAAAATAGTAAAACGTAAAGAGAACGAGGAATAAAAGAGAATTTGCAAAGGATAAAACAGAGAAAGGGGGAGGCGATATGAGAAATGACAGGCGGGAGATATGAGACAGTCAACGGTGTGGGCGTGGTGCAGAGTGCAGACAGTGAATAATAGGATAATCAACTGAGAATAATCAAATAAATCAAGACTAAAGCAGTAGCAATTGAAATCTCCGTAAAGAGGATACAGTAGAAGCGAGGTGATAACTGGGAATAAGGAAGAGGAGAGTTAGAGACAATCATGAAAAAGAAAGGAAATCAAAAGAAAAGTAAGAAAAGTAAAAGAATTAATATAAATAAATGAAAAGAAAAGAGAAGAATTCAAAGACGGGGACCAAGGTCCAGCAGAGGAATCTGGACATCCAGACGGAGATCAGAGGAGATCAGGAAAAAGGCAGAAAATACTCGTACAGAGACAGGCGCAATACGTCGTAGAGAGCAGACTCGTACAGGGGGCTACGAAAGAGATAAATGGAGAAAAGTAGCAAAAGAAGCAAAGAAGCAGCAGTCCAAAGTAGCAAAAGGCTGAGAGCTGCAAGGTCTGAAATTAAGAACGTGGGTTCAGGAGAGAGCGGATCGGGTGTTGTAGAGAGTGAATAGTAAATAGTGAATAGTGAGTAGTGAGTAGCCAGAGGTAATGCCGAGATAGAATATGTTTATTTTTTTCCTTTTCATAAAGATATACGAGTATATTCATTACACAAATACTCATAAGAGACGGGCAGTCTAACAAGTCGATAGAGCCCGCTGTCACGGAAGCCGCGGGTGGTAGACGAATGCTACTCAAGAATAGAAGAATGTAAAGTAATAGAAAGCACTGTCCAGGTACTCCGTAACGACGACAGGCACGTACATACGATGGGGCAATGTCGTAAGAATAGGGGCTCTCGAAAGAAGGAAGAAGGAAAGAAGAACAGGCACAGAACAAGAGAACAGCGGGAGAAGCACTGCTACGACGCTGCACGGGCCTTCAGTCTTACTGTAGATTAGATTATTGATTTTTTGTTAGTATATTATTCAAATACTTGATTTGTTGATTCGCAGTTTGCCCCTTCTCACCGACGGTTTTTGCGATTGGTGGTGGGTGTCAATGTCTTGCATTTGGAGAAGGGACAGAAGCTATTATAAATGCAATGTTGTAAACAAATAATAATCAGAAATTATGAAAAGAACTGATGAAAGAATAGCGATCGAGTGCAACACAAGTCGCAGGCCGTAGTGTATGTACGATCAGACGGCAGACAGATCTAGCTCGTGTATCCCGTGTATATCCCGTGTCTATCAGTGAATACCCGATTGACACGGCAGGTAGCTCGCAGATAAAGGTGCGAAAGCAGATAAGACACCTCAGCATTAATAAGGAGTGTCGTATGGACGAGAGAGAGAAAGAAAGAGGCACATGCACAAACAAGCAAAGGAGACATGCTCCTCCTGAACCCACCCGCTAAAACAAGCAGATCGGGTGGGCTAACCAGGAGAGCAGAAAAAAAGAGAGGAGTGGGGAGGGGGGAGTGGGGAGTGGGGAGGAAGGGAAGGGGGGACAGAGACAGAGGCGCGAGGCAGAGAGGCAGAAAGGCAAAAGGCTAGAAAGAATCGGACAAGAGAGACCAGAGACAGGGGCGGCAAGGGATGGATACTCCGTAGACGTAGAAGAGGAAAGGGATGCGAAGGGACGATGGAGACGAGCTAGGGGCTACATTTGGGACGAGGGACAGACGACAGGGACAGGGGTTGTATATTCTGTATGAAGTCCAGGTGAGCGGGAGCAGACCGTCGGGAGACGTACAATAGCGGTAGGTTGGAAGTTGGAGCAAGGTGACCAGGTTCCGGGACGGTGAGCTGTATTTGGTGATTTGATATCTGAGTTTATATACGACTATATTTCATTATTTACTTATCGCGTTAATGGCTGATATTTGGCATGGTTGGATTTGGAATAGGAGCTGATTCAGTGTACGTAAGATGTACCTGCAGAGTATAATAAGAAGAGAAAGAAGAAGAGAAGATTAAGAGCATCAAGATGAGGAAAAATAAAGAGACAGACCTTCAAAGAGATTATAAGAGATTCAAGAGAGAAGAGGGGGGGAAAGGAAATAAGAAATAATGGAAGGGGTACGGAATCAAACCAGAAAAAGAAAGAAAGAAAGAAGAGCAATAGAGAAACAAGAGAGAGGAATACCAGAAGAAAAGAATAAATGAAAAGAAAGAAACCGTTATCCTCGTGGTATTCTTCACCACATATCATCTATGACAGGTAACAACGCGAGACGACTGAAATGACAGACATGTGGCAATTATGCAGGTGCATAGCATAATACAGCTATTATAGATACTAAGCATAGGGGTTAATAAGAGCAATAATACAGCGTTATGCACCGGAGTAAGGGCCGGCATTATGTACGGCTTTGTAATCACTCATTTCATTGATCGTCGAAACAAGATACAACATAGATACGTATATTGAAATGTAAGAATAGCTGGAGGTAGGTGTACGAGAGGGTAGAGATACCAAGAACCGGCCTGCGTCTCAAGAGCCGACCCAAGCACAGGGCAGGGGTATTGTCCGGGTATGAGTAAAATTGAGATGGATGACGATAGGATGGGGATGGGAGGTGGAAAGATGGAACTGGCGAGGATTTACGTGGGCTGGAGGGAATGGTTATTGACGTGGAGTGGTGAGGTTGGCGAGGGTGAGAGGAATAGATAGGACAGGAGGAGGAGGATGGCTAGAGGAGAGTCGGAAAGACAGCAAAACAAGTCGGAGTAAATCAGAGTATATTCATAGAGAGTAGGGACACAGAAGGAAAGGAAAGGAAAAAAAGGAAAGAAAGTTACGAAGACGGAGGGTAGCCGAATGGGGAAATAGAGAAATAGAGGAATATTGCAGGCCCCAGATAGAAGGGGAGGGGCCGCAGCGAGACAGAAAGGGGATTAAAGTCACGATGAGATGATACAGAGACGACGATAATGGAGGTTACCAGAGGAGAAAAAGGAAGCAAATAAGACGACATAAAGGGAAACGCGGCAAAAGGCTACCCGAGATGGGGCTCGGTAGACGAACACGAGAAACGAAAAGAAGAGAAAAGAAGAAGAAAATAACTTGAGAGAAGAAACGGCAAATTCAAAGGATGGGAAACGGATGGGAAAAGAAAAGCGGCAAATGCAAAGACGAATCAAAAGAAACCAGAATTAAAAAAGCAGCGATGATATACTCCGTGCCATGTGTTGCCTGCATGCAGGTGGTGTTTGCATGTCAAGAGGCAATGGATGAGGAGGATGGGTGCAGGGAAGAAAGGATGGATAACCCGAGGAAAGCCGTGCAGGTCGTCGTCATGCATAACATTACCGGTAGAGGGTGCTCCGAACAAATATATCTACGTACTCCGTATGTACTCGTCTAGCATAACTACACTTGCAAATGACAGTGACGACTCACGATTGCGGAAGCCGGCGGAGACTACGAGTACAGACGACGGAGTACGACTGCTGGTTGACAAATGCTGCGCAGCTGTGGGTTTGGGGGCCAGACCACTGACGACATGAGAGAAATAGCGAACATGGGAGCATGTCCGACAAGATCGTCGCTTTGGAGACGGAGAGGGGCGACAGGTGATACAGAGGAGGAGCAATCTGAGGTATCGAGATCCCTACTAACTATTGTTTACTGCCGCGGCAGACTATGACAGGCACTAGATCGATGCTAAGCAGCCAAGCCGTCGGACACTAGAGGGGGTTGGGCTGGGCTATCAGCTGTGATGGTTATGGCAATAATGAGAATATAGAGTAGTGGGAAATTAGAGAAATAGAGGGAAAGAGAAGATATTAGAATGAGAGAATGACGATAGAACGAGCCGACTTGGATACGAAATAAACGAGTAGAATCAGCATATAGACAGGAACAAACCACTGATATCGAGAGACTATATTCATGAGCGCGGAATCATACCCTAATTGGGGTGAGGCTGTCGAGAGACAGCGGACAAAGGATGAGTAGAGAGAGTAGAGAAAGGCGAGGGGAGAACGGCAGCGCAGAACTGAAAAAGGAAGATCTCGGCTTCAGCCTTGAGACATTTTATTCCCGCGAATGGGGTCCGGGTCTATTCTTCTTTTTAATAAGTGTTGAACTAGTCTCTCTTTCTTCTCTCCTCTTATATAATATTTATTGTTTCGACATCAAAATCATGAATATTAGAAAATAATGGAGTTGACTGCAATGCTGGATACGAATAAGAATAAAACTATTAGAACTAGGATATCCGACTGGTACAAAAGGTTGGTCGGATCGGACCAGTCCCTCTGTACCTGCATGATCTTCATTCAAACCCTTCTCTTTCACTATCCGTCTCGTGCTCCGTATTGTCGAATTCCCAGTAGCGAGGAGAGACAGGATGTCGGTAATCAATCGTATGGGCGGCATGCACTTCGGATGCAATATGCAGCATGCAATGGTAAAGGGGGAGGCTCTGTGCGCAGCTAGCGGGTGAGTGGACTCTGCGGCGTACCAGGTTTTCGACACGGACCGCATCTTGTTGTCTAGCTCGGAATAGCTCATACATGTAGAGTAATACTGTCGTGTCATGTCTGATTGGAATGATATACGGAGTTAGAAACAGATGGAGTAGATGAGATGCGCGATAGACGAAGGCGAAGGACGAAACGGGAAACAAAGAGCTCGTGCGTAGCTGTAAGTGCGTTTGAGAGTGAGGATGATAAATGATAATGAAAGATGGGAAAGAATGAGAACGAGGAAGAGGACGAGAGGAAGAAAAGAGAAAAAATGAAGAAGGATAAAGAAGGGGGAGTAGAGGAGAAGGATAAGACATGACGAAAAGAGAGAGAACGAGAGAGAATCAAGCATACACTTAAAACTGTATGCTCTGTATTCAGTATTAGGTACGGAGTACTGCCAATTCAATCTACGGAGTACTGCCAATTCAATCTACGGAGTAAACAGAGCATGCCCCAAAGTTGCAGTGTATGCAACAGTACTGCAATAACACTGCAATGACACTTACACGCAAGACACTCTGGGGAGTTGCAGTCGCATTGGTGTCAGACAGTCCACCACGACGGCAACATGGCGGCAGTGCGTATGAGAAGGATTCATAAAAACGTGCATATACGGTTGAGAGGGAATGGCCACAATAAATCAAACAGACAAGGCTGCGTTTGATCGTCCTAGTCTGATTTTACTTTTGCTTCTGCGTTTCTCTTATTCTCTCTATCTCTGTTTCTGTTTCTGCTTGTGTCTGTGCACCAGGGATATGCCTGCGACACTCACCGACAGTCTTCAGCTTCCGGGAACTAGGTTCGTAAAGAACGGTGTGCGGTATCTATGAACCCGGGTCTGTTTATTTTTGCTGTTGTGTCTTTTCATCGTGCTGGACTGTTGACTGAAAATGGGAATCTGATAATTATGTTAGTCATATCTTCTACATCAGCTCACAACATCGATATTTGATAACATACTCAATATACTCAACAGTAAGGGGGAGAAACATCTGCTCCGCACATGCGCATGTCTAGTAAAGAGGTGCATTGTCTGGATAGACACGTGTAGTTCCCACCCGCGTGTGCACGGTAACGTCCCTGCCGGTGCATTGTAACACCTTGGATCTTCACGCACCGTTTTCACGAAGCGAAGCAACTCTATCTGCTGCCGTCCTCACAGCACCGTCGTCACTGGCCCAGACACAGTGACATGTGCAATCACTGCGACCCTGAGGTCAATAAATGACGGGACCAAAAACAAGCACCGTGTAGTATTTAAGAGGTTGTTAGAAAGTCTGCCTCGTATTGTCAGGCGTGGTCATGGCTAGTGCTGTTTAATATCAACCGGGAGATGTGATGTCTAGATGCTACAGCTAGTCAACGATGAAGTGATGTCACTGTTGGCTATGGCACAGCCAGAGACTTGTTCCTAAAGGCAGCCTCTAAGCATTGTTATTTATTTGATAACCAAGTAGAGAGCAGTTGATGACCAGGTAGAAAGTACACGAAAATGGAGTTGTCAAGACTCGTCGACACTACGAACAGTAGAACAATGTGTGAGGGAAAATCCTCGGGAGGCAGACACTCTGTGAGAAAATGGACAGCCCATTGCTGGTTGAAGTAGAAGTGCCGACTATAATCCTATACGTTGCGAACAAAGACTCGTCCATACAAAAAGGCAGGCACGACTGTCTTGTTTCTGTTAACAACGAGCGTCTTGCCACTTTGGTAAAGCAGTTAACAACCGCACTTGCCGTTTTGCTGAATGCGTCCAATGCACGTGCTCAACATTTGTTCGAAAGTATCCCGTCAAATATATTGAGAACAAAGGTGTAAGTACTTTACGTGCTGTGAGTATCTTCATGTTTAGTCTATACACTCAACATAGATATACTAGAATAATAACAGGTGTTGAAGGACATCAGTGTTGTCAAGTGTGATGTTGTGACTCGGGGTGTCTATATCTTATTTATGATTGGTCAATACACAGGTCAAGGATTCTAATTGGTTCTTCTCGTTCTATTATATATGTTGTTTTCTTGATGAAAGAAATACTTAAAGGTTGAAGATTAATAAATACTCATAAAGTGTTCAGTGATAGTTAGGAGTACACAATTCATCAAAAGTATCTAGCAGAAAACAAAACACCTATCAATAATAAGCACAAATATGAGTATGTATTAAGTCTATCTAAACGTGACTACTTGTGCTCCTCAGGGGAAGCATGGCATGAAATATCAGAAACCAGCTACAGACTATTTGTCCAGTCCTCATAACCTCGTCCCAGATACACTCGTCTGAACCGTACTCGCCGCGTCATGTGCTACGAGTAGAGGCAAATCATGCAGGCAGCTACATATCGCATGCACTGTCGCAGCCTCGCTTTGCGGCTACTCCAAGTTTGCCCCAAGTTTGCCCCAATTTGCAACTCTATCGCAGCGTTGGGCGTCGTCCACGGTCAGGCACTCACCGACTCACCATGTAGAAGAACGCGGCTCGAAACGCTGGTGCCTGACGGAAGCGACAGGCGGTCAGCAGCGGCAGAACTATTTCAGAGCAGCCTCCCCACCGTCCACGTAGCGGTCACATGACGCGGCATTCCAAAACAAGGCAAGCTCCTCTCGTTAATGCCACTGTTGTTTACCTAAGGAGCACAGTTGGGCTGGGTTGCCCCTGCTGCCCTGCTGCCCTGCGCCCTGCTGCGTTATTGCTATCTCGGCCAGGCATCACCGTTTCTCCTTTCCACGACACCTCTGCATCTCGACGACCTCTGACCTCACGTCACCGCTTGTCCTTTCTTTCTGTCTTCTGTCCTCGTCTCTCTCCCCTTTGTTTCCTCACCCTTTGCTATCTGCCCTCTCAATACCTCTATCGTCTTTGCTAGTAGCTACCTTGCTGCTTCGACCCCCAGCTAGCTTCACCGCAACCCCTCCATCACAAGCCGCAAGCCAACCGGCCAGACACCGGCATCGACGACTCGACAACTCGACGACCCGACGACGCGCCCGACACGAGGGACCTCTTTGCCTCGGCCGTGTCTCCTGCTGCTCGAGACTCACACCCGACTCTCTGTTCCAGTGTCAGACCCCGGCCGTCCTGACCGCCGTCCACGTCGCCCCGCCCCCTGAAAAGCGCTGTGCGCCGGTCTTCATCGCTCGACCTTGATCTAGATCTCGTAGTCTCCTCGACTCTGCTCTTGAATCTTGATCTCGACCGTCTCCACCGACTCTCGCTTTTCCAGCTCCAACCCAACACCTCCCACCCTAATACCAGCTCCCATCATGTCCGCCAGTCTAGCCACCCCGGGCGGCATCTCCGACCCGGCCCTGATCCAGTGCGTCACCGCCTTTACCTCCCATGTATTTGTATCCATACAATCGTCTAATGCTAACTGCCCAGGCTTGTCAACAAGCTCCAGGATGTCTTTACCACCATCAACGTCAACAACCCCATCGATCTTCCCCAGATTGTCGTCGTCGGCAGCCAGTCCAGCGGAAAGAGTTCTGTCCTCGAGAACATCGTCGGCCGTGATTTGTAGGTCCCCTTAGTCTATCCTCTTTCTAATCAGTCTTCTAATACTAACTACGACAGCCTCCCTCGTGGCTCTGGCATCGTGACACGGCGACCCCTCGTGCTCCAGCTCATCAACCGCGCAGCAGGCACAAACGCTAATGGCGTCAAGGAGGAGGTCTCGACGGCCGGCGACAAGTCTGCCAACGTCGACGAATGGGGCGAGTTCCTCCACATCCCCGGCCAGAAGTTTTACGATTTCAACAAGATCCGCGACGAGATCAGCCGCGAGACCGAGGCCAAGGTCGGTCGCAATGCCGGCATCTCGCCGGCCCCTATCAACCTGCGCCTCTACTCTCCCAACGTCCTCAACCTGACCCTGGTCGATCTGCCCGGTCTCACCAAGGTGCCCGTCGGCGACCAGCCCCGCGACATCGAGCGCCAGATCCGCGACATGGTCATGAAGTTCATCCAGAAGCCCAACGCCATTGTGCTCGCCGTGACCTCGGCCAACCAGGATCTGGCCAACTCGGACGGTCTCAAGCTCGCGCGCGAGGTCGACCCCGAGGGCCAGCGCACCATTGGTGTGCTGACCAAGGTCGATTTGATGGACGAGGGCACCGACGTCGTCGACATTCTGGCCGGCCGCATCATCCCGCTGCGCCTTGGATACGTGCCCGTTGTCAACCGCGGCCAGCGCGACATTGACAACAAGAAGCCCATCCAGCTGTCGCTCGAGGCCGAGAAGAACTTTTTCGAGCAGCACAAGGCCTACCGTAACAAGAGCTCCTACTGCGGCACTCCCTACCTCGCACGCAAGCTGAACCTCATCCTGCTCATGCACATCAAGCAGACGCTGCCCGACATCAAGGCGCGCATTGCCGGCTCGCTGCAAAAGTACTCGGCCGAGCTCGAGAGCCTGGGCCCGTCAATCCTGGGCAACAGCGCCAACGTCGTGCTCAACATCATCACTGAGTTCACCAACGAGTGGCGCACCGTGCTCGACGGTAACAACACGGAGCTCTCGAGCGTCGAGCTGTCGGGTGGTGCGCGTATTAGCTTTGTCTTCCACGAGCTCTACTCCAACGGTGTCAAGGCCATTGACCCCTTTGACCAGGTCAAGGACGTCGACATCCGCACCATTCTCTACAACTCGTCCGGCTCGTCGCCCGCGCTCTTTGTCGGCACCACCGCCTTTGAGCTGATTGTGAAGCAGCAGATCAAGCGTCTCGAGGAGCCCAGTCTCAAGTGCATCTCGCTCGTCTACGACGAGCTTGTGCGCATCCTGACGCAGTCGCTCGGCAAGTCGCTGTTCCGCCGCTACCCCAGCCTCAAGGAGAAGATCCACGCCGTCGTCATTTCGTTTTTCAAGAAGGCCCTCGACCCGACAAACAAGCTCGTGCGCGACCTCGTCGCCATGGAGGCCTGCTACATCAACACCGGCCACCCTGACTTCCTCAACGGCCACCGCGCCATGGCGATTGTCAACGAGCGCCACAACCCCGCGAAGCCCGTCCAGGTCGATCCCAAGACCGGCAAGCCGCTGCCCGCGACCGCACAGCCCGTGCGCGCCGCGAGCCCGACGCTGACCGACGCCGACAAGGAGGGCGGCTTCTTTGGCAGCTTCTTTGCGGCCAAGAACAAGAAGAAGGCGGCGGCCATGGAGGCGCCGCCGGCGATGCTCAAGGCGTCGGGCACGCTGTCGGAGCGCGAGAACGTCGAGGTCGAGGTCATCAAGCTGCTGATCCAGTCGTACTACAACATTGTGAAGCGCACCATGATCGACATGGTGCCCAAGGCCGTGATGCTCAACCTCGTGCAGTTTACAAAAGACGAGATGCAGCGCGAGCTGCTCGAGAACATGTACCGCACTGACACGCTCGACGACCTGCTCAAGGAGAGCGACTACACCGTGCGCCGGAGGAAGGAGTGCCAGCAGATGGTCGAGGCGCTCGGCAAGGCCAGCGAGGTCGTGTCCCAGGTGCAGTAGATTTATATGGCTTGAGACGAGAGGAACGCGGTGGACGAGATGAGATTGGTATTGTTTAGATTGAGAATGCGACTGATTGATTATTATTGATGACTAAGCATATGGATCCATCAACGACATGCCATGACACGCACTAGAATCAGCGACGACGAGACGGCGATGACGACAAGGACACGAAGGAAAAGGTTATAAGATGGATGTTGGCCAGGCTGTCTTGTTTGTTCACGGTTTAGTTCTGACTGCTTTCATTACCCATTGTCCATCTTTCCTCTAATTGAACTCGATATCACCGTCTCCGTCCTCGTCGATGACAATCCCGCTCACCCTTACACTCTTACACTCTTCATGCTTTCTACAAATTTCATGTTTTACTTAGTTTCTGCTTCATCCTTGTTCTCTGCCATTCCCCTGTCACTAGATCAGAGAGCTGTGTTCAATCCTACCTCGATACCATTTCTATCATAATCTTCTCTCAGATCCTAGACTATATACAAGAAGACATGAACTTGACCTATATTGATCATTCCTCAGTATTACTATCACCGCCCTAGCTCATCTGCGATCCGGAATACATTAATCTTTGGAGCAATTGGAATGTGCTGCTCTGAGACCTTTTTTCCCTTTCCGTGTCATGATAGCGACTCCAAAGACATTCATCATAGTCCTTATCATGGTCCGCATCATAGTCTCCATAATAGCCACGGACACCCGGCTTTTCTGGTGTAAAAAAGGTGTGCTCAGTGGCCTCATCTCCATCCAGCACACGGCTATTTCTTTCGGGATTGTCCTCCCTTCCTTTCTTGCCACTGTTTTCCCAAATGCCATTGCCGCCAGTCCTCACGCCATCTCTCTCGTTCTTCCGGACAACCCTTCTCATTTCCGCTGTATCTTTCGTCTTGAATTCGTAAGGACTGCACATACAGCATATCCTGTGAAATTCAAACACATCTTCTTTGTCTCCTTCTTCTTCTTCTTCTTCTTCCTCTTCTTCCTCTTCTTCCTCTTCTTCCTCTTCTTCCTCTTCTTCCTCTTCTTCCTCTTCTTCCTCTTCATCCTCTTCTTCCTCTTCTTCCTCTTCTTCCTCTTCTTCCTCTTCTTCCTCTTCTTCCTCTTCTTCGTCTTCTTCCTCTTTCCACAATTGATGGTTCATCTGGTCGTACCCTGGGTTCAGTCTCGCAAGCCGTACAGCTTCGTTATACTTCTCTTTTCCCCGTAAGCTTTGCAATCGCTGACCTATGATCACAGCTGTCTTCGAATATCCCGGTCTAACCATTTCCACAGCCTTTAGCCACGCCGTGAAAACAAAGCTTCCTTGAGAAAAGGCTTTGCACGAGAGACGGTCAAGTCTCCTTTCATTGAGAAGGATAGGAAATATCGGCCCGTTGTATGCATCTGCCGGTGCATAAAATGCATGCCGAAGGAAGTAGAGACAGCGCACAACCAGAGAATCATGCAGCAAAACCACCTTGGCAGCCCGATGGCGGACCCAGGCTAGCTCACCGTCTTTGCATTTGAACTTTGTCAGTGCATCTGCGAGTATTCTTGCGTTTTCAAAAAGACAACGCAGAGCGTAAATTGGGGGCCCGGGATCCGTGTCGAGAAGCTTGCCGTCGGCGTCTTGGTTATTGTTGTCCAGCTGGCTGATGCAGCAGTCGATGTATTCTCGAAATATTGAGTCCCTCGCCTTCAACATGTGCGCAAACTTATCTTTCGTTCCAGTGATCCAAGCGTCCCATTCTCTGTTATGCTCGTCATCATCATTACCGATGTGCTTCTTTAGATAGAGCGAAACGACCACTAGCTGAGCCGCATGCCAATAGCATGCGTAGCGCTTTAGATTGGCTGGTAGCGGTATGCTGCTCATGCAAAAGATTTGAGGAGAAAACAAGCTTCTCGTAGTGTGGCCAAGATCAAACCAGTTTGAAAATTGTGGCACGGAGAAACCAAAAATGGGTGTCGTTTCACCAAAGTCTAGATCTGAAGAAGCAATGATACTGGCCAATGTGTACGCTTCGTCATCTTTGAAGGATATTTTGGGCGAGAGCCTGTAACTAGCCAAATAAGCACTGTTTGTATTAGGCAATGTACAGAAACGGGACAGCAGCCTCGTAGACCTTTCCTGGATGCATAGCCAGCTGACTGGCAAGAAAGAAACTAGAACTTACACTAGTGTACTAGCAATCTTATTTGACAGTGTGAACGATCCCAGAATTGACAATAGCTTGTACAGTTTTACAAAGTTGCCAGGAAAGAAGTGTTCATCAATGTACATGAAATAATACTATGATGGATGTCAGTTTCAATGCGTTCAAAGAGTTGGATACGAGGTACTTACATCGAATTGCATTGTGGCAAGCCCAATTACATTTCTGCCATCGTCGTCGTCGATGTCGTGTACGGACCCTTGCCCGTCTTGAAGCATGGCCATGACCGTTTCTATCTCCCAATTAAATACGGCCTCAAAGAAGTCGCAATCTTCGGGCCGTATGTTGACAGGCTGTATGGTGTAGCTTGGGCTTTGGGCAATCCGGCATCTTTCGAAAGCAATCGCCTGGCGCCGAAGCACAAATCCTCGCATAGAGGCCCAGGCCCCTGGAAGAATGGTCACAGTTGTGGTGGTGACCTCCCGTTCGTTGAGTATGTCGACTGTGTCGCTGTCTGTTGCATCGTCGGTGAATATCTCTTGGGCAACGATCCGCTTCTCTATTTTGATCGAACCGAACCAGGTTGTTTTTAACAAATACCATGACTTGGCGCTGGCCTTGTTTGTGAGCCACTCTGCTTTGAAATGTCTGGAAGGAGGCGATGTAGCTGTAGAAGTTGATGCGGTGGTGATCGTCTGCGATCCCGTTGCGTTATGCGAGGGTGGCTGGCTGCTGGTGTGCCGAGGGCTGCTCGAGCTTGGTGTGGCAGGTAGCCGTGTATCTTGCATCTGACAGCTTGGTCCTACTTCTGTTGTTGGCTGTGAAGGCGGTGCCGAGTTCAGGAGCTCGTCTGCAATGGCCTCTGCCATGGCTGGTATGGATCCTTCTCGATTTCTTATGGAAAGTTGGTTCTGCCAACCTTGACGTAGACCGCCTCGTGTTGGCATCTTTCTCAGGGCCTTGCTTAAAGCTCCCACCAGCACTTTGTTGAGGGCGCCTTCAATGGCCCCATCCAATGCCCCGGTCACGGCTCCTGTCACGGCCCTGGACATGGCTGTTGTGCTCTGTGTGTTTGTTTGCTCAATGACTCGGAATATGCGTGCGCCTCCATCCTGTATCTGCGAGGACAGCTGTGAGTTCTCAGTATGGACTCTTTGGACACCTGTAGTTATAGTGTCCATGCCGGTGGCCAAATTGGTGACGCCTGTGGTCAAAGTGTCGACGCCAGTAGTGAGCTGATTGTTTTGGCTGGCCAAGGACATGACCATGGCCCGGACTTCATCTAGTTGAGCCCTGCAGAGGTCAGTTACTCGCGTGCTCATTGAACTGGAAGCTCCACGACTCACCCGATAATGGAGAAATGCGCCTGTTGCAAGGACGACTTGGATCGCTGCACGTCTTGCATGAGGCGGTCTAGGTCAGACTGCTTGCACACTGCCATGAATCGACGCCATTGCCGTCTCCCAGCTTCTCGCCGGCCCTGTCGAGGACGAGCCTCCAGGTCGTAAGCCCTGATCTTTGAGACGAGCTCGTCGACGCATGTTTGGCAATGAGCCAGAGCCTTTTGCAGGCTGCTGGGTAGATGTCCAGGCTGGTTGGCACTGTTATGGCGGGCCTCAATCTCTTGGAGGATATCGACTAAAAGGCCCAGCTCGTCACGGAAATGGCGCATTCGCTCAGGTGCATCTGCAAAGTCGCCGATGAACTTGTGGACGAACAAAGCACCCTGGGCCAGCTGCCCAGCAAACCCAATGATGCCCACGACACTAGCAACATTCGACACGCCGTCCATTGTGGGAAGAAAGGGGAGGAGAACTGAAGGCCAGGGGGCTCAGCCGTCCGACGTAAAGTGTCAGACGGCCTTGGATTGAAGAATGATATGGAAATCGAATAGGAAGATGAGCGTTAGGAGGATGAAGATGACGAGAAGAGAAGTACGAAGAAGAAGAAAGGACTTGAGAAAGGAGAGACGTCAAGTAAACAACTCGGTTTAGGAGAAGGAAGAACGAGAAGAGGGGAAGAGGCATCGGGCAGCAAGCTCTGCCGTCCTCCAAATGATAAGGCATAATCAAAACAAGGCGAAATACGGCAGAGCCTCTGGCGCAGCTCTGACACGCCTCTGCAGCGTCCCCGCCCTACATGTGCACAACACCAACCCATCAACGGTGAAAGAGACCCACAGACGCAGTCCAAGATGCAAAAGGATAGCACAAAGCCACGTAAGCTTGCATGAAAGTGCACATTCGACAGTGAGCCTAAGACGGCGAGGCATATCTGCGGATGGTTTGGGGGCGGTCTGCCTAACTATGGCTGAAATAAACACTAGAAGGGCGGCTAGGAGCGACAAGGGTAGAGATGGTTAGGCGATACAGCAGCGACTAGGGCGTGTAGAGGCTAGAGCTGCTGGTGCAAGATATCATGGGATGTCTGTTTGCACCTTGAAATCACCATTAAATTACATTATAGAAGAAACGGGTTGATTGTATAAGCACGCCTATATGCTGGACATGGCCTACTCCTTAATCTGCCTATAACCGTGCCTTGTCGCTGCCTTTGAGGACAAGGCCGCCGCCGACAACGTCAAACTCGGATCCGCGGCTCCAGCCGTGCCACCGCTTCAGCACCTCCTCACCGCCCTGGCCGGGGTACATGGGCTTGCCCGCATAGCCCTGCCCCAGCACGCCCGGACCCTGTCCCCTGCGGTTGTCGCCCGAGGCCGCGTCTGCCTTGGACTCGGAGGCTGGCACGACACCGTACAAGGGCGTGCTGCGCAGTCCGACGGCAGGCCGCTGGTCGCCTTCGCGCGCCCCCGTCTTGTGGCCGGCCTCGAGCTCGGGATACTCGAGGACGGGCGTGCAGCAGGCGTCGGTGCCGTCAAAGACGGCCTCCCACTCGGCGCGCGTGCGGCTGCGGAATGTATTTGTGAGCGTCGCGCGCAGTGCAGGCCACTGCGGGCGCTGGTAGCGGCGCGTCTCCCAGTCCTGGCCGACGAGGCCGAGCTTCTCGATGAGGACCTGGAAGAACTGCGGCTCGAGCGCACCGACGGCCATGTAGCCGCCGTCGCTGGTCTCGTAGGTGTCGTAGTAGGGGCAGCCGGTGTCGAGCATGTTCTGGCCGCGCGCGTGGTTGCCGAGGTCGGTCTTGAGCGCGAACCGCGGAAACGTCGCGAGGTAGGACACGCCGTCGACCATGCTCGCCTCGACGACCTGGCCTTTGCCGTTGTCCTGGTTGCGGGCCTGGAGGGCCAGCAGCACGCCGACGACGAGCATGAGGCCGCCGCCGGCAAAGTCGGCCAGGATGTTGATGGGCGGTGTTGGGCGTTCGCCGTCGCGGCCGAGCATGGACAGCGCGCCAGACACGGCGAGGTAGTTGATGTCGTGGCCGGCCATGTCCTTGTACTTGCCGTCGCGTCGAAAGCCACTGAGGCGGGCGTAGATGAGCCGCGGGTTGAGCTGCAAGAGGACGTCGGGGCCGAGGCCAAGTCGTTCGAGCACGCCCGGCCGGAACGGGTCGATCAAGATGTCTGCCGTGGACGCGAGCTCCCGGACCAACGCGACGCCAGCCTTGTCCTTGAGGTTGACGGCAATCGAGGCCTTGTGGCGCGTCAGGCTGTCGTCGGTCGGCGCGGGTGCTGGGTCGGACGGCGATGCAGAGTGGGCGCCCGGCACGGCACGGTCGATGCGTAGCACTTCGGCACCGGCGTCGGCAAAGAACACGCCGGCAAAAGGGCCTGTCGATTAGCAGGCAGTAGATCAGTAGCAGATGAGGACAGAGACGTACCTGGTGCTAGGCCGGCAAACTCGAGGACCTTGAGGCCCGTGAGAGGAGGAAGGGCAGCCATTGTGGTGGTGGTTGGTAGCGAGGCTTGAAGTCTGCCATGCGGTCAACGAGGACGGGGGCTTGTGTCTATATTATCACGGCTGCGTTTTGCGGGGAACTTACACCAAACAGCGCTACTGCTGGCGCTCCGGCTATTCAATTCCGCCCTAAGCTCAAAGCGAAAGCCGGGGACACCCCTAAAGAAGCGCTAGGCGGCTGGAGCCACGAGGAGCAATCCACATGGGACCTCGGTAGAGAAGGCAATGATAACGTTAATCATGGTTTTGTTGATGTACGAGTACTTGAAATGGTGTATTCATGAGATGGAGGAATAGGAACAGGCAGCTATCAGGTAGTAGATGTAGAAGTGTGGTTGAACGGAGAGACAGCCGTGGACAGACATTGACACGGCATGACATCATGGCATTGGCATCTGATCGACATCCATCAGGACATCCATCGTGATATCCATAAGACATCCATTTGCTGGATAAACATCTAGAGACGGACATTGGGTAACGTGCCATGGCATCTGTCATTCGTCTTTTGCGGTGTACCAGAAGTGAACTGAATGAACGTCAAGTTGAAGATTGAAAGTAACGGAAAGATTGAGAGAGAAAAAGAAAGAAAACAGAAAGATAGTCAAACACGCCATAACCACATTACTCTCGCAGAGACAAAAGTCAACAGATACGTTGTACAAAAACACGCAAATAGCAGACATCAGAAATCAAACCCATAGATCCCCAGACCAGCTGCCCCGACGTCCATCCGCGTCCGGCCCCGGCCAGCGTACCATCCCATCGCCTTAGTCGCCCAGGATCGACTCGTCCTCGTCCATCTTGCCGTGGTCGTCGTTGTCGTCCTCGTCGTCGTCCAGCTCCTCGTCCACCAGCTCGCGCCGCCGCAGGTCCTCCAGCGTGCCCTCCTCCGGCTCCGGCGTGTCCAGCAGGTCGTCCAGCTCGTCCTCGTCGAGGTCCGCGGCCGGTGTCGGCGCGCCCAGCAGCACCTCTTCGTGCGACAGGCCGAGGTGCGCGCCCGGCGTCGTCGGTGCTGGCGTCGCCGCGGAGCGCTGGTGGTGCTGGAGGTGTGACGGCATAGCACTGGCTGCACGCGCGCCGGCGCCAGCCACCTCCTTGCCCTTGCTGCGGCTCTGCGCGCCGCCCTTCTTGCGGCTGCTGGCCGCCAGCAGCTCCGTGGCCTTGCTCTCGTCGAGGAACGCCACGATCTCCTTGTAGCTGGGGCCGAGCTTGGTGTGGTTGCGCAGCAGGCGCCGCTTGAGCTTGCCGGCGTGCGCGCCCGACTGGTCCAGCACGCGCGCGGCGATCGCCATGACGTAGTGGCTCGTGAGGTCGCAGAGGCCGCGCTCGGCCTTGAGCTCGATGGCGCGGCGCTCCTCGATCGGCGTGTCCTCGTCCTCGTCTTCGTCGTCCTCGTCTTCGTCCTCCAGCGGGTCCTCGATGGGGTCCTCGTCGTCGGCCGGGTCGTTGAGCGACTTCTTAGTCTTCTTGGCAAACGTGCGCTCGGCGGCGTCAAAAATGCTTAGCAGCTCATTGATGAGGCCGGCCGGCACCTGGTCGATCAGCCGGCCGAGGCTCACGTACTTGGCCATCACGGACGGCTGGCTGAGGTTGCGCCGCAGCTGCGAAAACAGCACGTGCAGGTCGCAGTACGCGCCCGTCGAGTAGAGCCGCAGGTCGTCGTTGTAGCCACGCGACGAGAACGTGTGCACGACGTTCTGGTCAAACGACCGCTTGCGCAGCGCGAGGCTGTCGATCACGTCGTTGGCGATCTCTGACTTGCCGTGCACCGCGAGCACCAGCGCGCGCATCTTCCACATGAAATAGAACTGGCACGCGCCAATCGCGTTGGCCGTGAGCCCGTCCTCAATGTTGTCCAGCTCCTCGTCCGGCTCCTCGAACTTGCCGCGGTGCACCGTCTTGATCAGAATGTCAATCGCCGGCGCGTTCGACTCGGCGCTCGCGAGTCCGTCCGCCTCCAGAATGTCCACGCAGTCGGAGATCGACGCGAGCTTGCCGATCTTGAACAGCGTCACCGACAGGTCCGTCGCCAGCTGCGCGCTGAGGTTGCGCCGCGCCGATAGCTCGCATGTGCGGTCGAAGTTGCGCAGCGAGTTGATCGTCGTCTCCCACAGCGAAGACACGCGCCCGTCCACCACCTCCTCCAGCTCCTCGTACTGTCGCGCGTGCAGCAGAGCGGCCGCCGCCTCCGACACCACCGACGTGTCCGCGTGCCGCGTGAATTGTGTGCAGATTTCGTCCAGCAGGCCCTCAAACGTCGCCGTGTCTTGCCGTAATTGCCGGAACACTTCTAGGTTCAGCGAGTGCTGCAGCCGCAGCACCGTGACAGCCGTCGCCGGCTCAGCTCCAAACTTGCGCAGCAGCTGCGGGATCAGGCCCGCGAGCGACAGTGCCGCCTGCTCCGACGCCTCGGCTGCCGAGATTGCGTCGCTCTGGCCAAACCTCCTCCGGAACCGCTCGCTCTCGCCGCCAGGTGTCAGGCTCGCCTTGGCTGCCGCCGCCAGGATTTCCAGCAGGATCGCCTCCTCGTTCTCGGCCGGCGCAACGGCAATGCGGAATGTCATGTCCGCTGTCCGCGACTGCTTGCGGCCGCCGCGGCCGCCCTTGTTGTTGTCGACGCTGTGGTCGTACAGCAGGTAGCCGGCGATGATCTCCCAGTTGGTGATCTCGGGGATCTTGTCCACCAGCACCTGCGTCGCCAGCGCGAGCCGGCTCGTCTCGGACACGACGGCATGGGCAACCTCGGCCGCGACGTCCAGGCTCGCGAGCGTCGGCTCAGCGCGCTCCTCGCCCAGCTGGATCTCGTAAGCGAAAATGGTGCTCGCGAGGCTTTTAACGTCGATCCAGTCGCGGCGCGGCGCGTCGAAATCGCTCGTCTTGCTCGGGCCGCGGCCAAACAGCTCGTACAGCACCTCCTCGCCGCCGATCTCGTCCAGCTTGATCGACGCAAACTCGCGCACGCAGTCGGCGAAGAAGTTGACCGTCGCCCTCCGTATCCGCAGCTCGGCGTCAAAGATGAGCTGACCAATGGCGTCGATCTCGTCGGGCTCCAGCAGGCCGGCCGGCCGCAGCTGCTCGACAACGGCAATCGCAGTCACGCGCACACCAATGTCGGCGTCTTTTGTCGCCATCTCAATGAGGCGCGCGCGGAAGCGGTCGATAAAGTGGCCCATCTTGCTGGCGTCGCGCTTGAACACGCGCGCGAGCTGCTTCAGCACCTCCTGGCGCGTCGCCGGGTTGATGTCGGACAGCATCCAGCCGAGGTAGCGCAGGTACTCGGGCTGCATGTAGACGGCGGGCAGCGCCCAGACCCAGGAGCCGAGGGCCTCGACACACTCGGTGCGGATGCGCGGGTCGACGTCGCGGTAGCGGTGCACAAAGACGACGTCAAAGGACTCCTTCATGAGCTCGGCGGCGCGCTCGCGGTTGCGGTTGGCCTCGCGCAGCGTCGACTCAAAGGCCAGCAGGCGCGTGTCCTTGGTCTTGTTCTTGCCGTTGCGGCCGCGCTGGTTCTCGACCTGCTGTGTCATCTTGTTGACGCGGTCGTCGAGCTTCTTGGCGACGTCGACGAGCATCGCGAGCATCGCCAGGGCGACGGTGGTGGCCGTGTGGCGGAAGGGGCGCAGCGTCGAGGACGACAGCGACGCAACCCAGCGGATGACGTTCTCCATGATCTCGGGTTGTGTGTACAGGACTTCGGTCTCGTGCAGGACGTTGATGATGGAGTGGAAGAACGACACGAGCAGCTCCCGGAATGAGCGCGTCGACCGCGACTTGGCGATAAGAGGGTATTCGGTAATTTTTTGCTATAGAGTTAGTCATATGGCTATTGACTCGTTGATAATATTATTGCCATCATTGCATCACGCTCGTTGGTTGTGTCACACTTACATCTTCATAGTAGCCTTGCAGCTCGGTGAGGCGGTTCGAGCAGTTGTCCGGGTCGTTGATGTCGTCCTCGGTGACGTGGTAGTCGCAGCCGGCGGCCGACAAGATACAGTTGACGAGATCTGCAACGGCGGCCTGGTTGTTTGTCTGGTACCGCTCGTACCACCGCGCGGCCACGTCGTCGCTGTCGTCGCCCGACTGGAAGATGTCTGCGTACAGCTCGCTGCCGTGGTCGCCGTCGGTCTCAATGGTGACGCGCACTGATTTTTTCGGGCGGCTCGGCAGGCCGGCGGTGTGGTTGTTGCCGTTGTTGTCGTCGTTGCCGTTGTTATTGCCTGATGCTCCATTGAGCTTGGGCTTCTTTGTTGCGCGTTTTGCTGCCGAGGCACCGGCGGCGCCGTTGGTTCTTCTCTTGGACCGCGATGCGGCGCGTCTTGCCTCGCCGTCAATGTGGTCGCCGTCGTTGGCATCGTCGCCGTCGTCATCGTCGCTGAGCTCATTGTCGAGGCCTTCGATCCCGTCGAGGCCGTCGAGACCATCGACTTCGTCGCCCAGGTCCTGGCCGTCCTCGCCTAACCGCTTGCGCTTTGTGGTCTGCGGGGCGCCGTCATCGAGGTACTTGTTCGGGGGGCGCACGACGCGTCCGGACCGGCGCTGTGTCGCGCCGTCGCCGCCGTCGTCAGAGTCCATCGCGTCCGAGGAACCTAGGTATCTGGGTATCGGGGTATCTAGTCAATTGGCGGGCGGTGTGTAGTGCGTGACGAGACGTCGAAAGTGAGGCACGGATTGGTCGCGTTCCGAATTGCGCGCGCAGTCGTCCCGAGTGTAAAAAACACGGGGCCTAGTAGAGGTGGAAAGCCTGGAGAGGGGTGGCGCACTAGCGTTCAGGTACAGCTTCACAGCTTCGTGTCGTGTCGTCGAGAATGGCGTGTCGTGTCGTGGTGACTGCGCTGGAGATGACGCTGTAGAAATCCAGACATGCAGGGGCAGATGCGCTGGCGATGGTATGCCCGCTGTCTCGCGGCGTGCTTGGATTAACTTAAATCAATTAAAATGCGTTTATTCACAGATGCAGGCGAAACACACAAAACGGCAAAACGGCCAAAAGAAGAAGGAACGAAAATGCCATGTCGCGTCGCTCGAACTGGCAGGCGCGACCCTCTCACTTTCCCTCTCAGTCTCGCCAACAATGCCCACAAATGCGCACCTCCCTCGCTCCTTCCTCCCCCTGTAGCTGTTCACCAGAACGTCCCGTTTCTAAGGGAGCGCTGCCTGTCATTGGCTGGTGGCAGCGCCTAGTACCTACGCTGTGTCCGCACGCTATCGCTATCAAGCACTGTACCTTACGTAAGATGGTGTAAGGATGGGTGCCTGAGGCACTAACATGTAAACAACAGCTTTATATTACCCCGCTCTCCCGTTGGTTGAGCGCGCGTAAAAGTGGGTCCCATTAACACGGTATGCTGACTAAGTATCACTTACACGCCTCGGCTTGGCTTCTTTTTTTTTCAACTTTGTTACTTCTTCTTATGATAATAATTCTTGACATTCCCTTCTGTTTAGTTCCTTACGGGTAAGTATTACTCTACTGTCGGCCTCGCCACAACGGCTGCTGGCGGCAGTGTGACATGCACGGTGTGAGGAGGCGGCGTGTGATGATCGAGTCGTAGTTTGAAGCCATCGCGTTATCAGTTGGACATGTGGTAGATCTATGCAGTGCTATTATCTGCAATAGTGCCGTTTGGGGCATGTTTGGGGAATATATAGTATACTAAGAATTTACAGAACCGGTATATATCAAAATCGGGTTGGGATCTAGCACGAGTGGCGACGCTAGAAGAGACCGAGCAAAGGGCAACTAAGAGCAATAGAATAAATTTACTTTAGTGTATATTTGATAAAGACAAGAAGAAACCAATAGCTTATGAGGAACTGAGAACGGAGGTTTGTACAGGTTGGTAGCCGTGGTAGGCCATAGGCAGCCAGCAAACACTGACACCAGCATCAACATCAGCACGACTAGACCAGCCTCAGTACTACCTTTCCTCGGGCATGTCCGCTCTGGGCTTTACACAGGCGGCATCGGACTGCTCGAACAGGTAGGCAGGGTCAATGACAGCTTAACGGTGCACGCCTCGATCAGGTCGGTCACAGCATGCAACTGCCCACTGTTGGCGTGCACCACAAAGACACGACACTCCCTATATTTGGCTTGAGGTTCTGTGCCGCAGTGCACAAAGAGGACCTACAATGCAGTGAGGGCCGCATGGGCACAATAGCGGCCTCTTCTCACGAGATGTGCTGTAAGACGGAAATACCTACTAACGAGTGAATGGGACGAGCACACCGGTGGAGGTACAGCACGGACCTACAGCAGTGCTCCCGCGTGCATTGATGGTTAGATATAGGGGGGGCTAGGTAGTCGTCGACTATACCTAGGAAACTAGGTGTTTTCTTGGCCTACTTGAAGCATAGCCTCGTCACCTTACAATAGGTCACTGGCTGCACTCAGGGGAAGAGGGGAGGTAGGGAACTAGCAATGCCTCTTGTTGTACGATATGACCTGCGTCAGTGTTTGATGGGCTACTCAATATCTGGGGCAAATCCATATCACATCAGATTCGAAAGGTCAGGGCAGGGCCGGTGATCCTGTGGTTCGACGTGCATTTAGGTATCTACCGTTGCTTGATGGCTACAATGCCTCTGTCTTCATGCATCTTCTGCAAATACATCCCGAGGAATACTTTTGATTGATTGCATAATATGATAACCTGCGGTTGCCTCCTCGTGGTCCGCTGGTCATCGATTCTAGGGCCCAGGGGCGCATACGTCGATCACAGGGGTAACTGCATCTCAGCAATAACTTTGTCTATTGAATAGAGCTCACTTCAACCAGGTGAGACAACGGAAAAGCAAAGAACACGCCAAGGTATCATCCAATGCCTAATCTGCAATAATTTTCATCAACATCTGAGTCAGCCCCTCTAGTTGATACTGTCGTAGCCGTCACGGTCTGCATTTTGTTGTGCGTCTGCGTCCGCATCGACGTCGGCCTCGGCATCCTGCTTCTCGCCGTACAGTACATAGTGCTGTACAATAAACACGACATCGTAGGCCATGGACACATTGCCCAGCAGCAGCTTCACCGGGTTGCCCGTGACGCCTGACCAGTCGCCCTGCCGCAGGCTGTCAATTAGCAGCTGCGCAATGCTCAGCAGGCCGCCGCTAAAGTCCAGCAAGATCTGCACAATGCTCCAGCCCGATGTGCTGCGGTTGCGCCAGTTGACCAGCACCTGGGGCGAGTACTTGACGAGCGTCACAACGAGCTTCACGTATCCGAGCGCATAGACGACGTCCAGCCACGCCCAGGGTGCTGCCGAGGTCGCCAGCAAGCTGTCGGGCGGTGTCGCCGGGCTCTGTAGGACCAGCGCAACAACGAGCGCGACGCTCGCGACACACCCAGACATGAGCCACAGGATAAACCGCGACGGCCGGCTCGCTGTCCGGGGGGTGGCGGCAGACGCCGAGCTGCCCACGAGCAGGCCAGCTGTCTCGCTGTCGTTTTGGTGCGAGCCCCACCACAGCCGCGGCAAGAGGTACTGCGACAGCGTGATGAGCGAGAGCACGAGCGCGTGCGCGGCAAAGGCGACATCGTTGACGGCGACGGCGGGCGTCAGGCCGTGATGGCGCGCGGCATACTCGGCGCGAACAGACGCTGAGTAGCGCAGCGCCGACGTCGACAGCAGGTATGTCAAGAAGCCGAGGCAGTTGACGAGCGGGAAGTCGACGGTCGTGCCAACCGTGGAGCGGCGCCGGGCGTTGAGCAGGGGCTGCGGGTAGAAGGAGAGCGACCAGCAGAACGTGTAGACCCAGCCGAAGAGGGCCGAGAGGACAGCAAGGAGGTCCATGGTGGTGGTGGTTGTGATGGTAGAGAAATGAAGAAAAATTGAAGAAGCAAAGAAAGAAAAGACAAGAAGCACAAAAAGACCGATCGTGAAAGACGGTTGGGTGATGTCGCCATAGCTCGCATATTCCCGGCTAACGGCCTGCCGCACCTGCCCTGTCCGCCGTCTATAATTAGCGGTTCCAGGGCAGCTTCCTGCCTCTTTAGGCTGCTTAGTGGGGCGGCGGCTGCTGTTACTGTACGAGTATTGCCATGCTATATTAGTAATCGGACTTATCGTTATCGCATCGCTACGCTGACTCATCTTCAACTTCACTCGAACCTCACTTCATGAACTCGCAACCTCGCGCACTCGGCATTTCCATTAGCAGAAGATGGAGTCCCTCAACCACAGATCGCTCCACTACGGCGACCACAGCCTGCAGACAGTCGACGTCTGGGAGCGGCCTGTCGACGAGCGCGTGCCCGCCGAGGGGAGCAACCGTTACTTTTTCATGTGCGTCCTTAAAGACAGTCTGTCTCAGTCTCGTAGTTTCACCCGACTGTCACTGACAACGCAGTTACATCCATGGCGGTGCGTGGAGAGACCCGCAGCAGCTCACAGACACGGCCGTGCCCTCGATCAAGCTCCTGGCCGCGCCCGACTCACCCTACATAGGACGCGATCGCATTGCTGGGTTCGCCTCGATCGGGTACCGTCTGTCGCCACACCCCAACTTTCCTCAGGATGCTTCGAGCACACCAGCAGACGAACTGCGCGCAGCCAGGCACCCGGATCATATCAATGACGTATGGGCGGCACTGGCCAAGCTTGGAGAATATGAGAAACACGCCAAAGGCTCGCCAGGAGATTACATTGCCCACGACCGGTATATCGTCTATGGTCACTCGTGCGGCGGCTTCCTAACGTACCAGCTGTGGATGGGCGCCCAGGCGACTCTGTCCCCCTCTTTCGGCAAAGCTCCTCCGTACATTGTCGGCTTCGAGGGCATCTACGACCTGCGCGGCCTCGTCGACCGCGGCGGCAGCCCTGCACACGGCGGTGGGCCCGGCACCGGCTTTGCGGTCGCACTCCTGTCGATTGCCACGGGTTCTTTTGGCGACGACCGCTCCGCTTGGGACACTGCGAGTCCAGGAAAGTACGACTGGACAACACTCCCCGATGCGCCGGGCCCGAAGCGACTTGCTGTTGTTGCCTACTCGATGGAGGACGAGCTGGTGGACGTGGGCGAGATCGACACACTCGAGGCAGCACTACGGCACGGCGAAGCAAGCGGCAAGTTCTCGCTTGCTGTTGCGCGCGACCTGCATGGCGGTCACGACGATGTGCACACCGACGGCCACGAGATCGCGCGCGTGCTGACCGAGACAGTGCGGCAGCTTGATTCACGGCTCTAGAGCGAACAAGGAGAGTTGACAAGTATAGTGAGTGTATTGACAACCATCAGTATGTCAGTGATATCTAATGTATGACATCTATGATTATGATATCCATGATATCTAGTCCCAGTCCTTTGTCACAATTTGACCTTTTCCCGTCCATCTATTGTCATGACGAATCCAATAACAAGCAAAACAAAGCAAGAGCAAATGATGACATTAATAATAATCCAGCAGTCCAAAGCAATGCATTCCAAAACAATCAACAGAAACAACAGAAGCAATCATATCTCATAAGTCATAAGGGCGAACAGAAAACCGAAGAAAACGAAAACGAAAACGGAGAAACAAAAAAGAAGCCACAAAAAGAAACAAATATCGCTTGGCCGCATAAAGCCGTATTAAGATTAAAGGCTTCTTTGAAACCTAGGAGAGGGCGCGCAGGCGCCAGCCGATGAAGCGGACGCGCACAGCCACCATAACGGCAGCGCTGGCCAGCGTCGTCGCGGCCGCCCAGATCATGGCCGTGTGGTAGCTCGTGGCCAGCGTGAGGCTCGCATCACCAATGAGCGCCGACGCCGTGGGAGCACCCGCGAGCGTAGCAACGGCGGCAACGACGCAGGCCATGCCGAAGCGCGCGCCGATACGGTTGCCGGCGTGGCCCGAGAGCGACGAAATGGCACCAACCCAGACGCTCTGGGTGGCGCCGTTGCAGAGGCCAAAGAAGACGACAAAGAGGTACATGCCGGTGGCCGAGCTACCAACAGCGAGCCACGTAAGCAGGATGGTACCCTGAAGGGCGGTGGAGACAATCAAGGTGTCGAGGGGGCCCACGAGGTAGTCGGCAATGGCGCCGGCGAAGACGCGCGAGGGCAGGCCGAGGGCGGTGGACATAATGAGCAGCATGGTGCCCTTGGTGGACGAGAAGCCGATGACCTCCTCGGCATACGTGTTGATGTAGTAAAAGGCAAAGTAGAGGCCCCAGTAGAGCATGAAGGAGCTAATCATGAAGAGCACAAACGGCAGCTCGCGAAACGCCGACCAGTCGACGATCTGGGCGCCAAAAGCAGACAGGCGTGTCTTGTAGTACTGCAGCGACAGCCACGACGTCTTGTCCTCGGATGTCTGCGTCGTCTGGATCTTCTTATGCTGCAGCGGGGACTGGCGCAGCAGCAGCGCGGCGCTGGCGCACACAAAGACCGACAGGAACGTGGCGCAGCGGATGGCCCAGCCGAAGCCGATGGCGGGCAGCAGGAACTGCACGACAGCCGGCAGTGCGGCGCCGCCGAGGCCCGTGCCAAATGTGGCGGTGGCGAGGGCCATGGAGCGCTTCTTGTAGAAGTAGGCGTTGATCGAGGGCAGCGAGGGCGCCGTGAGCAGGCCAAGACCGGTGCCCGTGATGACAGCCTGGCACAGGAAGAGGGCGCCGGGCACGTTCTGCGACAGCGAGGCATCCGACAAAGGAGCAGGCACGACAAAGCTGGTGCCAATGCCGCCGGCGAGCACGAGCAGGGTGCCGGCAAAGGTGACGTGGCGGGCGTAGCCGGCGTCCGAGAGGAGGCCAGAGACCGTGGAGAAGAAGTAGGTCAGGAACGTCTGGACCGAGCCGACCCAGCTGACGGCGCCCGAGTCCATGCCGAGGGTCTGGGTGTAGTAAAGCTGGTAGATGCCAAAGACATAGCCAGTACCCCAGGCGACGGCATTGAGGAGAATGCCGGCAGCGACCTGGCACCACGCGACGAGGCCGCCGTCGGGGGGGATGAAGGCGGCCGAGTCGTCGTCGCTGCCGACGACTGTGTCTTCAGAGTCTGTGATATCGACGGTCTCCTTTGTGTCCTTTGCATCCTTCTTGAGGTCGTCAGTCTTGTGTTTGAGGTCCTTCTCAGGGAGGACAAAGAAGATGTTCTCGTCGACGAGGGTGGCCGCGGAGAGGGGGCCGAACTCATCGACGAGGGTGGCCACCGACACGTTGCGCGGAGGCATGCCAGGCCGCTGGGGTCTGGGCGTGTCCAGCGTCCCCTTCTCGAGGTCAGACATTGTGTAGTGTGGTGTGGTGGTGGTAGGATTAGTATAGATGGCAGGGTATTATGGTGATGGTGAAGAAGATGATGATGAGATGATAGAAAGGGATATTAAGATGATATTAGTATTAGATGGATGATGGTGATGATGATGGTGATGATGATGATAATTATGATATAGACAATAGCTACCATAGAGGACGTCGTCGAGTCTTTATATAATATTGAGAATACAAGCAAAGTATACGGTATATAATGCAAATAGAGTAGAAAAAATAAATAAAAGAAAAGGAAAAAGAAAATCAAACAGAGATCCCGATCATAAGGCCTGGCCTGGCCGTTCTCGCTCCCCCGGCCGTTAAAAGAGGAGTCTGCGGCAACGACGAGCCCGACGAGAAAGGGAAATAGTCTCTGCTCCAGCAAGGAGCTCTCCCAGAAACGAGAGAAAACGAAAAAGTCAAGAGTCATGTCCCAAACATCCGCCGTCTCCGCAATGCTGTATAAAACTGTATACATATTCTCTATAAATGATAAGTGAAATTATTGTCTTGGAAGGCAAGCATTGCTTCATCGTGGCCTCATTCCGTGATTTGTGTTGTCATAACATGGAGGGAGTATACGGAGCATGTAGAGAGGGAGTGAAGGGGGGCGTTGGACTATCGTGAGTTTTCTGCTTTTCTGTTTTTCTGTTTTTTTTTGTCTTTGCCTTTTTTTTTTGTCCTTGCTTTTTTACCTACATTCGCCATCAGCTAGACCAACCCCTCTGCTGGTAATCCAACGCCCATCCATTTTCAGTTCTCCTCCATCAATCTCCATCCCCATCCTCCTGGCTGTCCTCTTACCTTGTCTGCTGTCGCTGTCGCTGTCTCCCTCTTTCTGTCCGTCACCTCGTCGGCACGTCCATCACATCCATCACGTCCATCACGTAACCGGCTCTATCCATCCATCGCCATCACACTGCCGCCTAATTTATGCTTGTCATTCACACATCTCGGCTTCCATCGCTTTTGTTTGTATTTTATATTTCTCTCTCTTTCTGATGATCCGTTCCTCGGACATTGCTAGTTTATAGGCGTGCAATGCAGTATATGACCACCCCTAGAGTGTGGGCGTTATCTAAGAGGGGGGGGGGAGAGAGGAGAGAAAACAGAATTGGGAGAAAGTGCGTGGCCGACGTGGCGCAAGGTGTCGTAGTCCGAGTCACCGGATGCAGAAGTCACGATAGTTGGTGGAGGAAGAAGAGAAAAAGAGAAAAGAGGAAAAGGGAAAAAGAAGAAAAAGGGTAAGAAAGCAGGCCAGACAAGGAAAGAGAGAGAAATGCAATATACGAAGACGAAAGAAAAGAGGAGAGAAAAGAGGAGAGAAAAGACGGGTAGCAGAGAGTAGTCAACTTGCGCGAGGTTAGCAGACGTTAGTCGACGTTATAGTGGAGGGAAATGTGGGAAAGAAAAGAAGAATGGATAGTAGAGAATTAGAGAGGAATATTAAGGGAATAAGAAGGGCCGGGAAAGGGAAAAAGGAGAAGAGGGAAAGCAGCAAAAATAGAAGGAGTCTAGAGCGAGGAGGGAGCACGACGACGGCCAGGAACACGACGATGGACTGGGGGAGGATAAGTTAATCACAAAAATAAAATACGAAAAGAAAAGAAAACTGACTGACGAGACTAGACTTTACCTTTTTCCTCTTGTCTTCGCCTGTGTGTTAGTGACGGGCAACGTAGATAGCGCGGCCAGTGGCGAGGAAGAAAAGAAGAAGGATGGACTGGTCGTGAATTAGTAAGAATAAAATAAAGACATAATAAGAGAGAAAAGAAAAGCAAGAGAAGAAAAAAAGAAAGGAAGGGAAGGGAAAGGTGACGCCTTCTCACACCATTGACTCGTACCATTGACCCATGCACTTGCTTTTCGGTTCTTCTAGAAGACGGAACTCGACAGATGTCATCATCGCCGTCGCCATCGTAAATATAGAGAGGCAAATGTAACGGAAGTGGAAGTATAGTATAATATGCTTAGTAGAAAATAGCTAAAGAGCCGCATTTGAGCTGGACAGGTATCGTCAACTAAACATCGGCATCGGCAACAGCATCGACATTGACATCGACATCGAGCATCATGCTATCATCACTATATCATCGCTTCCAGGTCTGCCCTGTTTTCTTTTCTTCTCCTTGGTTCTCCTTGTTTCGCCTTGTTTCTTGTCTCCATCATCTCCATCATCTCCGTTTTTCCTTCCATCTCATCCATCACCATCACCACCATCGTCATCCTCAATTCCTTGGCCTTGACTCACTGCAAATTCTTAATGAAACAACTCGACTTCGTACATACACCAACACTCGACTCACACCCTACCCCTCCCGCACACCGCATCGATGACAAACAAGACGACGACTTGGATGCACAGACAGGAATCTAGAATGTCCTTTTTTCGTCAGCTGCCCAGCCATCCCGTTGTCGGTATACATCGGCGGGAAATGACCCGGCAGGGAGAAGCAGGGAGAGACAAGCGACAAAAGACAAGAGCAAGAAAAGGAAAAGGGGAGAGGAACGTGGGAAAATAGGAGGATGCCCGTGTTCACGATAGTTCGCGCCCAACACAGACGCGAGTCCTCTGTCCTTTTCGTAACGAGACAAAAAACATACACGCCCCTGTCTACTCTCTCCTCTCTCCTCTTTACTCTCTAGGCAGGTAAACGATAGATGAATATTCTCTTAGCAAGGCGTACATCTGGTCACGGCTCACCGACTATATTTTTATGTTTTTCTTTTGTATTTCCCATTTAATGTTTCTATTATTTTCTTATTTAATATTTATTCTTCCTATTTATTTTTAATATTCACTACTCTTTCCTGCGTTCACACTTATTTATATACCGACAACGGAGATGAAGATGGTAATGCAACGATCGACAGGCGGGGGTGCATGTAGTGTTTAGTGTCGTGTCGGAGTAATGGCAGCACTCTAGAGACTTCTAGAGAAGAGGAGAGCGGAAAGAACATACTGAATCGGGAAGGATAAAACGAGGGTAGGGTATAGCTAGTGTACGGCGTGTGTCGTATGTCGTAGGGTAGAGGCGGCTTTCGTTCTCGAATACAGACCTTGCAAGCGCATTACGACTGATGGTGGCCAAGATTCGCCATTTGATGTGACAGAGTGACAGAGTGACAGAACCAAAATAGATCAACACGTAGTACGTGTCGGAGTACGAGCCGAGCACAATCCGGGGAATGAGATGATGAAGGATGTACACGGTGAACATGTTCTACGAAGAAACCGAAAGTACGAGAAACGGAATGACTGAGAAGGGGGAGAGGATTTATGAAAAGGGAGACAAAGACAAGACAAAAGAGGAGACCAAGGTAAAGGGAAATGCAAAGACAGAAGACAAGACAAAAGGGAACAAAAAGACAAAAGACTGAAGACAAGAGAGAAAGCAAACGCGCAAGGCGTAGATGCAGAGGAGTGCGCGGATGACAAGAAACAGGGCACAGGGAAGGCAAAAGAAGAAAGGAGTGAGGAAGAAAACATGACTAAGAAGAAGAGAAAAGGACGGCGAATGTCTTTGTGGTCTTGCACAGGAATTTACTCGACGAGGGGATGCGTGAGACGTGAAGGCGCTCGAAAAGAGTGAAAATGCATAAGAAACGATGAGGTGAGGTTGAGCTGCGCTGAGGTTGATGCTAACATGTAACATGCATGAGATCCAGATGTAGATAATTGTTATAGGATATACGGAGAAGAGTAGGATAGAACAAATAAACATAAAACAAAGAGATCAAGATCAACCGGGGACTATAATCGGCATTACGGCGAGAAGAGCGAATGACAAGGGGAGAGGGAAGAGGAAGACGAGGGACGAGAGACGAGAGGAGAAGACAAGAGGAAGAAAAGAGGAGAAAGAAGAAAAAGAAGAAGAAAAATGGGAAAATAAAGAGACGCCGGCAAACACGGGCCAAGACGAGCGGCTAGTCTTTGTCTCTGGAAACGTCTTCTTTGTCGGCAGGGGCGTGCGACTAATGACAGGCAGACGATGGATGGCGACCCAGAATTAAAAAAGTAGGGCTCATCACAAGGCCGGTTCCAGACCGTTCTGTCCCACCGTAAGTGCATTCTCTTTTTTGAGTACTTGTACGGGGTATCGTTCAGTCTTCTGTTTTATATCCTTCTTTTTGTTGTCGTATCCTCTTGTATCCTCTTCCTTTTTCTTTTTCTTTTCTTTTTCCATTTCCAGTGCCCGTGAGTATTTTACAGAACGAGATTATCATCGAGATAATGACTGGGAAGAATGAGTAAAGGAAATGGAGAGACAGAAAGAAAGAGAGACGGACAGGAAAGAGAAACGTTCTACCCCGATCTCAGCCAACGTGTCTCAGATAAAGACCATGCCTCGATTGAGATCATGAGATCAGAAGGGTGTCTTTGTGAATGTATGTGCTGGATTGCGAATACGGTGTGACACGGAATTGGGGCTGCGTCAACGCAGCTGACAGAATCACACAATTCCAAAGGACGGAGATGCATCTGACGACGCCTGACGCGCCGGAGACATGCCGGCGAGCTGTGCATCATGGTGGGAGGGAGAGGGGATGTGTGAGAGTGAGCGTGTGTAGACATGTGAGTGGCCGGAAGAGCTAAGCTGAAGCCGGAAGGATAACAAGGCAGGAGGGACAAGAGGACAAGAGAGGGACAAGAGACATGGACAGGGACGAAACAGGAGGGACGAGCGGACGGGAGAGGACGAGGACAACACGTCCGGGAGAGAATAATGCCAGAGGGGTGCAGCACGGAGGGGGGTGCATGAAGAAAGACGGTCAGCCATGATGGAAAGGAAAGCAAAGGAAAGGGAAAAGGAAAAAGAAGAGAAAAGGAGCGGATGAAGAGGAGAAAGAGGATGAGAAAGGATGAGAAAAGGAGGAAAAGGAAAGAGTAACAGAAAGGAAATACGGATGGCTACCAGTGCGGAGACGACAAGAGATGAAACCGAAAAAGAAGAGAGAAAAAAAGGACGCCGCGACAGAGCTCGAAAACTATCGTGAAGTCCGACGAGCGACGAGCAGACGATCGTGCGAGGATGTCCGATGCGACGGCAGAGTTTTCGCCTCGTGGCATCTTTTATTATTATTTCTTCTTTCTTCTTGTTCTTCTTCTTTCTTCTTGTTCTTCTTCTTTCTTCTTGTTCTTCTTCTTTCTTCTTGTTCTTCTTCTTTCTTCTTGTTCTTCTTCTTTCTTCTTGTTCTTCTTCTTTCTTCTTGTTCTTCTTCTTTCTTCTTGTTCTTCTTCTTTCTTCTTGTTCTTCTTCTTTCTTCTTGTCTTCTTATTTCGCTTCTTTTTCTTTGTCTTCTCCATCATCCCCGTCTCATGATCACCTTTGATTGCGACAGGGATGCGAATTCAGGGACTGAAATTGCATGTCAACGTCGGGCATCAAGGGAGAATACAAGCTCATAAACAGTGGTTAAAGCAGTGAATAAATTAATGAACAATTATGAAAACCAACAAACACGGAAAAGTGAGACTGACTAATCAACAGACCGGACGGATATAGTCGCAACACCAAAGACTGCGCCGTGTCGAGGGCTACACATCAGCATCGAAACGACATCGCGGTCAAAAATAGTCGTGCGATGGGTAAGGACTAAATACCACGGGCTAATGCCGCCGCGCCTCCACAGACCACACGGTCGACGGAGCAAGAATTGCCCTTGCACCAAGGGTTCGCGCGCCCCTATTAAACGATTAAACTTGCGTCAGACTTATTTCTTTATTTCGAGTACACTAGACTATATACGGCTAGTATACTGTCTTCAGCGTGCCTGGTTCTCCACTTTATAAGCTATGCGCTAGATCACATGGCCAATCATTCTCTTCCAATCAGAGCGGACTATTAATAGCACGAGAGCTCAACGACAGGTGGTGGCCGACGCGCAACGACGGCGGTTCTGCCTTGACATTTGGCGGTATTGCAAGATGGTTTGTGCTGTCTGGCATCAGAATGCGCTCTGTTTGTCTGGTGTGCAGTGTGTATGCAAGTGTGTATGCAAGTGGGCGTGGGCTACACCGCAGCTTAACGGTAATACGTTAGGGCTGGGCAGGGCTAGTTGGCTGCTGAGTGCTGAGCCGCTTGACTGTCCAGACTCACTGCAACCCAGCATAAAATCAAGGGCGTCGTAATGTCTCTAGCTATATTATGCATATCGTTTTCGATTTATATATACCAGCGCTCGAGATATACCACAGCTGGCTCTGGTGCACGGTGAGAAGTGCCGGCTGTTGTGACTCCATATTGCTACGTCCACTTTACACCTCACAGCTCCCACCTACCCAGACGCACCTACTCGTTCTAGCCGGAAGTTTCCCCGGAACAATGGCTGTAAAATCAAGGAATCACAGAGCCCAAGGCCACCCACCAGCCATCCACCAGCCATCCACTGTCACCCTTTAACGGAGTTACATGCACATCTCAATCGACAACTGATAACTATTACCTACTGAATACTCCTGTAGGAACTGACAGCCTAGTAATACACACTGCACTGCTACCACAAAGCTCGAGGTCCCTTAATGCCTAATGCAAGTAGTCCCTCATTTGCTGTCGGTCTGTGGGGTGCCACTGATGTTATGAGGAGTCGCCATTCAGGCACCAACGAGCCACCCACAAGCAATTTCAGCCAGCACACAGCTCTAGATCTTACATCGCTCACACAAATAAATTCAAGTAAACTCATATAACCCCATGGCATTATCTCAATCAGCCAACTCCTTTACTCCCAACAACAGCCTGCCTCACCTTCTTCTGATTGGCCCCACTAAATCACAATGCGGAACGCCCCGCAACGATCCCTGTCGCATTGCCGTCACCTAACCAATCAGACATGGTAGATCAGACAGACCCATAAATAAAGGGCAGCACATACCGGCCAATCAGCTGCGCGCAAATGTCCCGGCGCAAACCAGTCGCAACTGACCTGGGCAGTGACGAATCACATGTCAGCGCATGCTTTTTAGCTTATTATGTTGCGACAGATGGGACGATTGCGACAGCGACGATAAGATAAGGTACGTACCCCGCGATGACTAAGAGACCCCGCGCCACGCTGTGTCCTTCTGTGTCGAGTGCGCGCCACGACTTCCTAATGCGGTAACTAACAAACACTAACAACAACACGGCAAGTAAATATAAACACAAACAATTAAAGTCGTGACGCGCAGCAAGGAAAAGCGCGATGCGCCAATTAAGTGTTAGATGGATGAGTTGCGCATTAAGTGTTTTGGATTAATAGGGGGGGTCCGTGTTCATAATGATTTATTGGTAATTGTGGTAAGGGATTATATATTAGTAGTATTGAATGTATTGAATTAGAAGAAACCGAGAAGAAATAAAGAAAATAAAGAAAGTAGGGGAAAGAAAAACAGAAAACGAAAATAAAGAAAAGAGAAAAGAGACAACCGATAACATACAGAAATATGAGCAATTTTACAAACAAATACATATAACAGTAAACAACAGTACATCCATGTTAGCCATACACTATCATATATATGCACGAACAAACCGAAGACGCTGTCGAGAACCTTGATGAAACGGCCACCATGAGACATACAGCCGCGAGACAGTCTTCTGTCTTACTTGATACCACGACCTGCGATGTTCGTCTACCATTGACAGGTGCCTTGCATAATACAATAATAATCACAGCACAGCATCCAAACATTAAGTATTTCGGTATATTGCAACAAGTGACACAGTGCGAGCCTCGCCCGTGGTCTCGACAATAGAAAGCAAGAAGAAGAAAATAGAAGAAAAGTAGGAGAAGAAAAAGAAAAAGAAGAAGAAGAAGAAAAAAAGAAAAAAAGAAACAGAAAGCAAAGCAGACTCCAATAGACAACCGTAAAATCATTTTAGCCTCCTCGTTCGTTCCTCTGTCGTGTACTGAACAAACACCAGAGGCGCGTAACGCAATACCCCCCGCGTTCCGTCTTTCGTCTTTCGTCTTTTGGCTTCCTCTCCATCCATAACGAGTAAAATAGTAAAGTGGTAAAAAAAAAACATAACGTTGGAATTAACAACGACCAAATTGAGTAGCAATAAACGAGTAAAGTGTCAACAGATAGCACGATAAAACAAAGAGAAAAATGACAGCCGTTAAAACACCCTTTCCTTCCAGTTCGCTCTTCCAAATAATAGCAGAATAACAGAATAGCAGATTAACAGAATAAGCAGAGTAACAAAACGATCAAGACAACAGTCCTCGCAAGCCGTGGAAATAGAACAATAAAACATTAAACAAGTAAGAGCAATTGATGTGACTGACGAGAAACAATACCATGGTCGGACTTTGATAAACAAGTGGTGGCAATATATAAGAGGTCAACAGACGTCTACCCGCTCATCGTATCGACATAGAACGGAGACACCAAACGAGCCATTCACCGCTTGCGCTTCTTGCTCTTTTCGGCGCTGGCCGCCATCATAGCCGGAATCGTCGGCGCAATAATGGGCGTCGACGAGATGTGTGCTGGCGGCAGCAGCGACGGCAGGCTCTTGATGGGCTGTGCTTGCGTCTGCGGCGGCAATGGCGGCTGCGGCAGGTGCTGGTGCTGGATGGGCGGCAGCTGAGTCTGGCTCTGACTCTGACTGTGACTCTGGGCCATTGGCATCACGGCGGGTGCATGGTACGACGGCGGTGGGATGGCCGACTGTGACTGCATATGGGGATGGGCGTGGGGTTGCGAGTAAGAGTGCGAGTGCGAGTGTGTGTGCGAAGGGGGTTGGGGCTGGGGTTGCGAATGGGAGTGGGAGTGGGAGTGGGAGTGGCCGTGCGCATGTGCAGCCTGCGACTGCGAGTGCATCGCGGGCGGCGGCGGCGGCTGCATGCCATTCGAGGCAGCACCGGTCGCACCAGTAGGGCCGGGCGTCGTCTCCATGGCGGCGCCGATGTCCTTCTTGATAGGAATGTTCATGTGGCGACCGTACCGGCCCTTGCGACCGTTGCCCTCGTCCTCGCTGACACACTGGTCTGCGGGAAGACCCGCGTCCCGGCAGCGACCACAGGGCCGCTGGCGATCACAGCCCTTTTTGCTCTTGCGACACCGCTGGCAGCGCGGCTTGCTCGACAGGTCGGTGATGTCCTCCTCCGTCATGCCGGCAATCGCGGCGGCCGTGGCAGCAGACATGGCGCCGCTGCCGACCGACGACACAGACAGCTTGCGCGACGGCGGCAGCGACGCTGGCGACATGGGCACAGCAGAAGCAGCAGCCGACGCGGAAACTGCGTTTGCGTTTGTGTTGGCGATGGCAGCCGCAGCTGCCTTCTTGGACTTGGCAGCGCCCGTGCCGTTGGCCTTGGGCTGCTTCGGGGCCTTGGGCAGCTTGGTCTTGGGCGCCTGGGGCCGCGGCAGCTTGGACGCGGTAGTTCCCGCAGCCTTGGTGACCTTCTTCAGCTTTGGGGCAGCCATCAGGCCATTGGTGATAGGCGCAGAAGTGACGGCAGTAGTAGCAGTGGGGATGGAAGAAACAGACGAAACGGCAGGCACGTTCTCCTTGTAGTCCGTGTCTACATTGTCATCGTCGGCGGGCTCCACCGACTGGTAGATCTTGCGGCTGGCACCGCCGAGGTCCAGGCGCTGCTGCTTGCGCGACGCATCGTGAAGAGCAGCCTCCTCATCGACTTCCTCGTAGTCATCGCCATCGTCGCCACCGCTCTCGCTCTCGGAGTCGCTTGTGGCACCAGTCGACGACGCAGCGTCGGCGCGACCACTAAATGTATCGTCCTGGGTGGACGTGGATGTGCGGCCATAGTTGGAGATTTCGCCAAGGCGCATAAGCTGCATCGCGACATCCTTGTCCTCCTCGGAGAGCGAGCTCACGGTGGGGTCGGGCGTGGGCAGGATGCCCATGCCCAAGCCAACAAGGCCGGCATTGGAGTAGCCAAAGCTGGCACGTGTGTGGCGCCTGTCGGAACCGGGTGTGGCGTAGACGCCACCCTGGCCAAAATGTGTGTTATAGTGCTGCGGCGAGTGCAGAGCGCCAGCGCCGCTATAGGGGTTCTGGCCCGGCAGGACAAAGGGGAGGGAAGGACGGTGGTCGGAGCGGCGGGCGGGCGAGACGGAGGGGTTCGAGCTTGCAGCGGGCATCTGGGGAGGAGCAAAGAGAGGCAGTTCCTATGTTGTTAGTTATTTGAGTTATCGTGGAGAATAAAAGAAACAGTATAAAACTTACAGAGCTCTCGAACTTGGCGCGCTTGCGACGGCCACCCTCGACAATGTTCTCGAGGCTGATCTCTGTGTTCCCAATGGGCTGCTGCTCCTTCATGCGGCTGCTATTTGAGCCGGGCGCACCGTCGCCACTGCTGTAGCCGGCCATGCTGTCGGGCCCGTAGCCGTCCGAGTGCTGTGAGCCACCATTGCCATTGGCAGTGCCGCGGGCCTTGGACGACCGCGACCGGTTCTTGGAGTTTGTGCTTGTGCTGCGACGGTCGCCACTGCCGACGCCCGGCGACAGGCTGCGCTTGCGCGACGTGCGCGAGCCCGGGCGGTGGATGTGCTCGCCGTGGTGCTCCTGCAAATGGTGGAAGTGCTGGAGGGATGAGACGGGGGCAAAGTAGGAGGATGTGGTGGAAGTGTTGTTGGCAGAAGCGGATGTGGGATTGGGAGGGCTGCCATTGGCATCGCCATGGGGGTATGTATGGGAAGGGGGAGAATGTTGGCCTTGGTTCTGAAAGGCGTGGCTGCCGCTGGACCCATATGGGTGATGGGCGCCGAGGGCGGGTGGAGACTGGTAGTTGCGGGTGGCAAAAGCGCTTGGCGACATGGCAGGCTCCTCGATAACGCGGACATAGACAACCATCTTGTCGCGGAAGTTCTCGTAGCGGGCAATCATGGTGTTGCCGGCCTCGTCTTCAAAGCTGACGCCCTTTGAGCTTGTTGGGCTGGAGTAGAGGCCATAAAAGTTCTTAACAGTAGTGACGATGGAGTCGGTGGCATCATGGGGGTAGATCTGGACCCGCATAGGCAGACGGGCGGTCGTGTGCGGTGACTCCGGCGTGATGAGCTGGAAGCGGACCGTCTTGGGATCTGCAGGCGCAGGCGTCGAGGCCGACCCAGACATGGTTGGGGATGTGTGAGAGAAGTTCATTGGGAGGCAGAGAGGAGGAATTGTGCGAGACGAGGTAATGGGTGTCTGCTGCTGGAAATTCCTGATTTCCGACAGACACGACAGATGGACGTGAGAGAGAGAGTCGTCTAGAGGACAGCCTAGGGTATGGCCTAGGATATAGCCTAGAGCAGGTATAGAGTATGGATGAAGGAGAGGATGAAGGAGGATAAAGAGAAGCGAGAGGAGGGAAGAAGTGGACGAGAGTCGAGGAGGACCAGTCGGGAAAGGTGCTCGGCGCTTGGATTGGGCCAGCCAGGAATATGGCGGCAGGAAAGGGAAAGACTAGGGGATGTCTGGGTCTTGCCTGTCTGCGACGCAGGAAGCGCGGGAGGTGCAGGCAAGAGGGCTACTCAACGAGAGAAGGCACCCGACGCAAGCAATTGTGTATGTATGTATATGTATGTGTATAGGTATATGTGTGTATTGTTCTTGTCGCCGTTGGACCACGGCGGTCGATTGTGGATGTCACCGCCTTGGTCGAGCGAGAGTGGTCGAGAGGAGACAGTCGAGGAAACGAAATAAACCGAGTCGGCCGGCGCAGGAGTTGTCGAGGTGTAGAGGTCTAGCCTGGAGTGTGGAGGACTAGAGGTGTTAGATGAGACCAAAGACACAGATGAGGAGAAGGGAACAAAAGGAGAGGAAGAGCGGAAGAGAGAAGAGAGAGAAGAGGAAGAGAGGAAAGAGAGCGTGGTCGTAAGAACCGAAGATCTCTGGCCAGGAGAAGAGCCAGCAGACGGCAGAGAGCGCCGGGCTGAGAGGCACGAGTGGGCTTTGGAATAGCAAAAAAAGACATGCAGGAGCGATCGCATGCTTCGAGATGGACAGTTGGACATACCAGAAGGCAAAGATGATGGCGTGGGTGGCCGGGACAAGAGGTTGAAAGGAGTGATGCAGAAAGGCAGAGACTTGGTTTGGGCAGGTTTGGTTTGGGTTTGGTGTGGTAGGTAGGTGGAAGTTGGATTTTTGCGTAGTGAGTGAGGGTGGAGGTCGTAGCACCGTGAACGAGTGGCTGTAGGGTTAGCGGTTGCAGGGTGGTAAGACGAGGGTGTGGAGGACGCAGAGAGAGTGTGAGAGAGAGAAGAAGCTGGAAAGGAGAGGATCACGAACAAAAGCTGGGATGCAGGCGAAGCAACGGACAAGAGGAAAGAACGAAAGAGGAGAGAGGAAAGAGCCAGAAGGACGAGGGCTTTACCTGGAAGGAACGAAGCGTGCGAGTGTGAGTTTGGTGGGAGAGAAAAGAGAGGAAAGGGAAGGAGCGGGAAAGAGCGAGCAAGAGAACGAGGGCAGGAGAGCAGGCGAGGAAGGAGCGGCTGGGGACGAGTGGAAGGAGCGACGGGGACGAGCCCCTAGGGAGCCCTATAGAGAGAAATACAGGGCACATAGTGGTGCTGTAGCGGGGGGTTACAGGGAGCACATCGGGTGCGTCTGGTGACGTTACAGGCAGCGACGCTGCATCTCAGGGGACGGTGCTCTGGAGAAGCAGCGAGCGCACTGTACGGCATCTTATCGTGGTAAGCTACAGAGGGACTACGCTGTATTACAGAGTCCTCAGACGCAGACGCTAGCGGACCGGGCGCCTGGTTTGGCGGTGTCGCCTGACTGTGTGCTGGTGCTGGGCGCTAGTGCGGGCGGGCGCTGTAGCCGCCAGGGTTGGAAGTACCGGCGAGGAAGGAGCGACGCAGCTGAGCGACGAGCGCAACGGAGCGCTCTTGCCATTGCATCGACCTCACGGTGTAGTTTATATCCTCTGTCTTATATAAGCACGACTGGCCAACCTTGCCAACATCGACAGCATCCAAGTCGCAGCATCTACAAGTGCACGTTTCCATATCTGTGCTGCTCTATCTGCAGGCGATCAACATGCAGGTGGGCAATCTGAGGCAGTAGCGTATCGGAGCGCATACACCATCTCCGTGCGTTAGTTGGGCTAGTTTTGGGTTTGGTGGCGTGTATCCGTGGCCGCCGATTGTGGTCAAGATACGTGAAAGAGATGGGATTAGAAGTACGGATGAATCGAGTACGGACGGATTGCAATACAGAAGAACAGAAGAGACTATAATAGAGCAGAAGAGAAAGCAGAGACAATAG
Organism: Ophiostoma perfectum; assembly: GCA_029298845.1. Lineage (NCBI taxonomy): Eukaryota > Fungi > Ascomycota > Sordariomycetes > Ophiostomatales > Ophiostomataceae > Ophiostoma > Ophiostoma perfectum. The sequence continues at coordinate 109,836 of JANSLV010000074.1, forward strand.
AGCGCGCGAGAGTGAGAGAAGACAATGGAGCGAGAGAGAGGGACTACGACAGAGGTGCGCCCGAAACGGCAAGAGCGACGCAAAGGGCGAAACTTGTCCAAGGCCGGACACTATAAAATAAATACAGAAAATAAAGGAATAGAAATAAGAAAATAAGAAATAAGAAATAAGAAATAAGAAAATACAGAAATACAGAATAGCAAATGGACCGAAAAAGCGCAGGTGACCAGCGTGTATTCCCGCTTCCAGTCTACGAGTATTTACTTGATAGCGCATCGCAGATAAAGGCGCATACGCGCAGATACTACACTTGATATTTAGACACTCCAGACACTCTACTCTAGATAGAAAGAGCGGCCGCCTGGTGCCGGCCTGTCTGGACTTGGATGATTCGCAGCCAGCGCAGACAGAGCAGCAGAGACAGCGAGCGCGAGGGGGAGGAGACAAAGGAGACACGCAGCAACGACGGCGGCGGCCAGTTTGCAGACCAGGCCGCGGCCGTCGCATCAAGTTTGAGTATGGGGGACAAGAACTACTGGATGTGCGCAATCGAGCTGTGGCAGAAGCCAGAGAGAACAGTCGACTTGAAGGACTTGAAGTTGAAAGATAACATAACTAAACAAGCAGGAAGTCGAGAGGAAAGTCAGAGTAGAGAGTCAAGAGTCAAGAGTCAAGTCGTCGCCAAGAGGAGCTGGTTGTGAGTAATGGATGGAGAGGTACAAGTGTACATGTTGGAGAAGAGGGGGTCCAGCGAGGCGCGGATGTCGAGGTAGGGAGAACGATCTTGAACAGTAGCAGCAGCAGCAGCAGCAGCAGCAGCAGCAGCAACCCAACTAATGCAAAGCATAAGCATAGAAAGCGCACAGCTGAGCAGCCAATGGCGCAAGATGCGCCGGGTTGCAGGATTTTGGAGAAGAGGATGGCAGACCGGGCGAGTATGTATCTTACGGCATGAAGAGTGGCTCTTGAGGCAATGGATACTGCGTATTCTAAGATGAATACATTTACACTGGATACATACGGGGACAGACTGCCGAGAAGTCATGCACATTCATTGCTTGAAGAGTCCGGACACTTGCGCCTCGCCAGCGGAATGAGGGGGTAGATCAATAAAGGGTAGATGTAAGATGGTATACATAGGTAGAGAGAGGGTAGACAGTAATATAGTTAGTAACAATAGACAGAGAATGCGACTGTGCTGTGACGGACTAGACTAGGGGTGGGATGTACGGCTGTGGTGGCCGGTGGTGTCGTGCTGTGCGAAGGTGACGGTGACGGTGACAAGCACAAGGGACAGACAGCAACAGCAGACAGCAATGATCGGCACAAGAGGGTCAGGATGGGAAGCAGGCAGGCAGGTGCGCATGCTCGCCAGACGCACTATTGTGCACATGTCTCTGGCTGCGGCGACAAAACCTGCCAAAGCCAACGGCGCTCCAGAGAAAAACTTGGTCACTCTAGTTTTGCTTTGCGCTCGTTTGCGCCGTCATTGCGTATGTAAGCAGTACACAGAACGGATGAGGTAATGCGGGAGCAGGCAAAGAGCAGGGAACGAGCGAGCGCATGCACGCCCGCTTTCTGAGTAAGCAGAAGCGCGGTACGAGACGCGAAGAAGAAGAAAGACCAGAAAGCCCCACGACTGCAGCAGCATGCAAACTCGGACGCACAACAATCGATTCAGCACAGAAACGCAGAGAAGCAGAACACGCAGAGGCCGAAAACACTGAAAACGCAAAACGCAAGACAACGAGGCGAGAGGAGTAGCCGGCGCAGACCCACTTAGGCGATCGGGGTCCACCTACAAGGAACGTCGAATGCAGCGCAATGGCAGGCCGTAGCAAGCTGGCTCATGTGCTAATGTGTGGTAATGCATTGCATGACAATGGGTGTAGCGGTCGTGGAAGCAGCAAATAGAAGGCGCAAGGTGAGCTTGAGAGGTGAAGTGTGATGCGCTGGCATGCGAGAGAGGGCATAGACACATTCGAGATAGGATGATGGATCGAGCGAGCGGCAGCGGCAGCGACAGGCGAAAGCGAAAGCCACGACAAGACCAAAGACAGGAAGCCGAAAAAGGGTGGACCGTTTCAGGTGCAAGGCGGCCGTCTGGGCCAGCCAGGGCCAGCCAGGGCCAGCCATAGCAGCCAGCCATCAACCGCCCGTGATTGTGTCTTACGGAGTATTGTCTGGTCGCCCAAGACTGGCCAGCGTCGCGGCCATTGAAACGAGAACGAGAAAGAGAGAGAAGGAGGAAGAAAGAAAAAGAAAAAGAATGAGAGAGAACGAGAAGCGAGAAATAAAACGAAGAGGGACGGCAACGACAGCAGCGGAGCGCAGCACAAGTAGACACAGCAGAGCATCGACAGCCAGACCGCTGGCACCCACACACACCTTCTCTAGAGCATGCACGACGGACAACAACAATAAACAAGAGCAAAGGGCGACAAGTAAGAACGACGAGAGCAGGCGAAGGAACGCGAGGCGTCACCGCCTTCTCGACTCTAGTTCAGTGCAGAGATAAGTTGTAACTAGACTACGTGTTGCGTATGGTAGTATCGGGTAGCGTGTTCGGCACTCTTTATCGCAGACGTGCAATGCGCCGGCCAAGATCGGAGGTAGATTATGTACGTGGAAGGAGAACTGTGAATACGACTGACGTTAAGTGATCTTACCAAAGAATCAGTGAACATTGAATCAAGTATAAAGTCAAATTGGAGGATAAAAGTGAGCATACCCCGAAAAGATCAAGAGAAGAAAAAAAACACAGGAGAACTGCAGGAGAAACGAAAAAGAGAAAAAAACGAATAGCCACACGCACGGAAACACAGAACACAGAACACAGAAACAGAACACACTAGACCAGCGACTCGCCACCCGGACGCCCGTCCCCCACAAGGCAAACTCACGCGCAACGGCCAAGACAAAAACAGACAGAGAGAGAGGAGACAAAGTCAAGACAAGCCGGCAGCCAAGAAGCAGCGACAGATACGGTGGTGCTCATGCAGGACTCGACTGTCCAGGAGACTCAGGGTCACGAGTAGCGGTCTCCCTTTTCGTGGTATCGTCTCTCCTCTTTTTAAAACATGTCACGTTGTAGATCAGCGGCGGCGGACGCGACAGAGCTGTGCGACAGAGCTGCCGGGGTAGACAGCAAGGTATCTGAAAAAAAGAGTAGAGAGGAGGGGCCGGCACACGGAGACGAGCGCAGAGAGCGCATAGAACGAAAGGCGCAGATAGGCCGCAAGCGCATGCGCCACAGCAAGCTCTACGAGGATGGCGTACAGCCCAGAACGGGCAAAGCAGAGCGAGCAAAGCACAGTAAAGCAAAGAGGGGCGCAAGTTTTGTGATTGTTGCGAGTTTATCGTCGAGCCAGACCGGTGCTAATGCAGCTTTGCGTTTTCACATTTAGTCCGCATTACTCAATTACGGAGCCGTGCTGTCTGTGATTTGTGTGGTTGTGTGGTTGTGTGGGAAGAAGAAGAAGAAGAGAGAGAGAGAGAGGGCTGTCAGCTGTCGCAATGAGGAGGCTAGTAAGGAATTGAATAGGAAAGAACAGGCAGTGATCGTGCTTTCGTTTTGTCCTGTCTCTACCGTCGTCTACAATGTCTACGGACTGCGGTCTATAGTGCACATCGGCGATGGCGGAACATGGATGAGCGCTATGTCTTGCTTCGATTGCTTTTGCTTTTGCTTCGATTACTTTTGGCTTTCTGCGATTCGCGATGTGCACGCACAGTTTTGGTCTACAGCCAAGTTGACGCTTGGGATCGCGCGGTGTGGCGCAGGAGGCTGATCTGCGAACCATTGAGAACCCGTGAAAGCGAAAAGTCAAACAGCGGATGGCAGAGGTAGCTAACTGGATGTAACGGATGGCAACGAAGCTAAAGAGCAGAAAGAAAAGCCAAATGCCAAAAGGCGGGGAACAGTGCGAATCATGCGAGTCATCGCGCACCACATGGTCACCAGAACAATGGAACGAATGATTTGAGGGCGAAGGCTGGAAAGAAGAATAGAGAAGGAAGACGAGAAGAACGAAGAGGAGGAAGAGAAGAAAGAAGTGAAGGAGAAAAAGAGAGGGAAGATAAAAGAAAGAAGAAGGAGAGAATAAAAGGAAGAAATGACAAAAACAAATAAAGATCTGGACCTGACGAGTGAGCGCAATGCGCCGGCGCAGCGGGAAATAAAGTTGTATTCGATATCTGCATGGCAAGAGTATGGGAGCGTGAGGATATCGCGATGAAGCATCTTGAGTTGCATGATCGTTGGCGATGATAAATGCGCTTGGTGGACAGCTGAGAATGCGCCATAGCCGAGTCCGTCCCGACAGCCAGACAAACGAGACGAAAATCAGGCATAAAGTGTGCACGTGATACCGTGTCAGGTTGGCGCTAAGCCGGCACAGCCCGCCGGTCTTGGCGCCCGTCCGGGCCGGCGCGTCGCAGACGGTGCACCGCTCGTTTGAAGGTCACCAAAGTACATCAATAGATACGCATGATTTTGGAGACTAGATTTGATCATTCAGAGAGACTTTGAACCGTATAGAAAATAAGTTTATGAGAAAACACACAAAACCACCATCGCTGGGAGACGCGACGAAGCAATGCGCGATAGTGGGAGCGATAAGGATAACCGATAAGACGAGAAGAGGCATTACGCTAGCCTGTTTGGGAAATACGCTGATGAACAGCGGCAAGGAAGAAAAGCGGGCCAGCACGTCACCGGCGCGGATTATCGTTGCGTCGAATCATGGCAGTATTAAATGACTAATCGATCAGGATCGACCCCGAGCCAATCGCCATGAAGGATGAACAGCATATCAAAACACGACAAGAATTGCGACGGAACACTGACACAAAACAGGCACCCTGACAATAGACAATGGACAATAGTAGACAAAATAATAACAGACACAGAAGAGAAGCATCCCACGAGAACGATGCTGGGTACTGAACGTCAATACATGGCTGCCACCGCTGCCCTCATCCCTTTCGACCGCCAAACCGTCCATCTGTATTGAGTCGCACAGACAATAGCCCAACCTCCTCCCTTTTGCTCGCGCGGAACTCGGCCTATTCAGAATGGGCATTGAACACAGCAGCATATTCATATCCGCCTTGTGCGTCTCACGTCGCGAAAGACACCGTCTCATCAGATTGTTTCGCATTCGTATTGTGCTGTTGTCGAACTGTCTTTCTGCGTTGCAATTTCAGCGCCTCTGCCCTATCCAATTTGCGCTGGCGAATTTGCTGCAAGATATCTTATCTTACGATATCGTAAATGTACATTTCACATTCTGCGTTGTGCGCCCGGATGGCTGCCGTCGCAGACTGGTAAGATACTCTGACTCGCCCAGCTGCAAGTCTAGTGCCGGGTGTCTCCAGCTGCCACTGGCGCGCCGTTCCCGCCATTCTTCACTCCCAGGCTCTGCACTCTGTGTCTCTCGTTTTATTAGTCCGCGAGTCGCTGTGCCGTCCTTTTGCAATCCACATTCTGGGCTTATGCATGCAGCCTGACACCATGGCAACAGCACGCACTAGTTCGTATTGACGATGAATAATACGCTGGAGAGAATAGCGAATAGATTTGAATATATGAAGACGTGCACAGCCAATCGCCATTCATCAATCGGGTGCACAGAAAACATATATCAAAACATCAAAATCAAAACATCGCATAACGTAAATCTCCAACGATATAGCACCCCAGCCTGTAGGAGGAGTAGATCAATAGATAGCACGAGACAGCAGCGGCCCGTCGCTTCTTAGTATCTTATCAAACTGGCAATCCGGTATGGCCGTAGGATCCGTACGGACATGCATGCAATTTACTTTTCGCAGGGCAAGAGCGACCGTCGAGCTGCTCCAGATCGTCAGGCTCGAGCGCAGACTGGTGCCAGCTGGCTGCTGTCCAGGCAGGCACGCATCCACTCTGCCCGTGCTGCGCCGGGTCTGACTGGTCGACGGGGCCCCGTCGTCAGTGTTGCCATTCGCACCTTCCCTCTGGCTTGCTGTTTTATTGTGCGCGCGGCCGGTCTTGTGCACGCATCGTGCATCACGGCTGCGTCGCTCCTTCCTTGGGAATGAAGCAGTGTCTTTCTAGCCCGTCCTCTGCATCTTTTGCCTCTTTTGCCTCTTCTGCCCTTTTAGTCCTCTGCCAACCAGCGGTCAATGGTGTCTATCGCACCTTCCTCTCCCTTGTGTTCTACGCTGCGCTCTGGTCTCTGCTCTTTCCTCTTTCTCTACACGCTAGGGCCACTTTTAGCCTCAATTTCCCGTCTCATTTCTCATTTCGCACTCTCCAGCTCGCCCTTTCCCCTTTTGCTGTTCTGTAAGATAGAATGACAGACAGAGTCTCAGTCGTGCCTGCTGTTTCGAGTGTCAGGAATTGACGGCGCTTCTCAGCCTACCGGTGATCCTGTCTTGCTGCTACACGACACTACACGCTATATCTACACACTAATGCACTACGTAGTAATACACTACGCACACCTTCTAATCCTTCTACCGGGCTTCCACCTTTGTTGTGGTCCCTGCTCCTTCCTGTTTACATCTCGACCACAACAACAATAGCCGCTCCTTCTGTCGCTCTCTCGTCGTCCATCACCCTCCCCTTAGTCTCCTCTCACCTTCCTCTCACCATCCGCCTTCTTTGTTTCTTCAACATTGTTTCGCGTCCTCGTCTCCTTTGCCTCTCTGTTGTCCCGTCCACGACAGCCTTCCGTTTCTCTGGCATTGTTTTGTTTTGCTTTTCCTTATAAGCTTCATTCTTCCCTCCTTCCTTCTTATCCATCGTCACTGTCGACATCTCTCCGTCTCGATTGCCTCGTTTCTTCTCGGCTTCGTTGCTTCTCGTCCTTCTTCGTTTCTCCTCCCTTCTCCTCCCTTCTCCCTTCTCGTCTCCCTTCTCTGTCTCCCGCGCTTATCACCTGCGCATCTCTCTTGCTGCTCGCTTTATTGCTTCTTCTTTCCTCCTCCTTTATCTTCCTTCTCCCTCTCAACACATGTCGCTGCATTTCACCCGTTAATTCGAGCGTGTCCTGTCTCCCAAAGCACCCCCCTGGACGTGAATCGCGACATCTTCCACATCACATCGAGACGACCAGAGCACGCCTAGCAGCCGACGACTAGTGTATCGCGAGACGCGTCTTGTCTGTCGACACCACACCCCGACTGTCGACAACGCTGCGTCTACATTCGGCGATTCTCGTCTGCACGCAACACTCGATAGCCGACTGCAGTTCACGAACAGTCTCCAGCCTCGATATACAGCTTCGTTACGGCTTCACACAGCTCGGTTGCAGCATCGACAGTGCGACAGAACATCTTTCTGCCTTCTTACTCCAGCTAGTAGCTATTAGCTATCCGCATACTTTGTTTCTTTAATATCACACAACGACAATGGATGCTCAGGTATGTTTAAGCACTCACTCTCTTCTGGTCTTTCATAATCATTTCACCATCTATCCATCTCAACCCTTAAATTGCACAGCTCCCAGATCAACCGTTCATATCTTACACCACATATCCTATCTACATATCCTGTCTACATATCATTGCATATCCTACACGTGCATCTGCACGCTACGCCGTGTCTCGTCTCCTGCAGCAAAGTCCTTTTGTGCGACATTCATCTCGTGCTCCTGGCACTGCTTCATTTGCTCTGCATTCCTCGCCCATTGGGATCAGCCTTGTTATTCCTGTATCTTTTTTTTTTGTCCACATAAAAGCACCCGCCTCTCTACCCTCTCTCATGCACCGCAGTCTTTCCCTGTACTGACCACCTAATCTAGCCACCCCAACGTGCCGTTCGGATTTCGTCCAACAGCGAAAACATGGCTCCGACCGTCTTCACCTCGAAAACACACCAGCGGCAAAAGTCCAGCATGGCTCTTAACGATGCGGCCAAGCGGACGGCTTTTGGCGACCTGAGCAACACCTCACGTATCCGGGGCGATAACATCATCCTCAACCAGAAGCCCAACGTCGCCGGCAACCCGCTCAAGGCTGGCATCATCTCCTCAGCCCCCATGCCACCACCTCTCTCCACCGCACAGCTCGCTCCTACTGCCGGCCTCGCCGCCCCCGCTCAACGATCACGCAACAGCATTGCACCCCATGCGGAGGCCAACCAGAGCAAGACCTATGCCGTTGCAGCCCACAAGGGCGCCTTTGTCTTTAGCGACGCCGACGTCCACCGCGACAACCGTGCCGCCAACACATACAACGGCCTCAAGAAGAGCCCGCGTCACACTAAGAGCCAGCCTTGCCTCAAGAATGCATCTGGCCTGCAGCAGAAGAAGACGCTTCGGCGCACCTTGAGCCGCCTCCCTGTTGACCACAATACGTTTCAGGAGGAAGCCATGCTCCCTGTTCCTGGCACGAAGCAAGCCGTTGTCGAATCTGCCTACGGCGGTGCCCCCATCAAGGAGGAGTCCGCCGATGAGCAGCTGCTTGCTGTCGAGCCCGTGCCCGCCATGCCCCAGCCACACAGCAGCCAGGCCCCTTGCCTTGGTGATTCCCTTGACAACCTGGACAGCCTTGGCTTTGTCGACGTAAACGAGGCTCCCTTTGTGGACGCACTAGAGGAGTTTGATCACCTCAACCTCCCCCCCCTGCCCGAGGATGATACCGAGGAGGACATTGGCCGTCTCCGTGACGAGATTGAGGCCGCAGTCATCGAAGCCAACGAGGCTGTGAACGCGATCAACTCGTCTAAAGCCATGGAGGAGCAGGTGCCATATATTGTACAGCCGCAGACAAACTACCTCTCCGATGTTCCCGCAGCCACTGTGGCCAGCGCGATGTCCGAGGGTGAGCCGTGGGACGACGACGCCGACTACTACGACGACCAAGCCTACACAACAGCACACTCATTCCGCTCGCTGGGTGACAACACAACCGGTGGCCTGACCACCGTGATCATGCCGAGAATGACGGTCAAGATCCAGCAAGAGCTGGAGATTGCCCGGTCGATTGTAGAGGCAAGCCTCAGCCTCGAGGATATGGACGACGAAATCTGGGACATTAGCATGGTCGCAGAGTACGGCGACGACATTTACAACTACATGAAGGAGCTCGAGGTAAGCCCGCCTTTATATGTCTCTTTTTTTTTCCTTTCTTTCACTAACAATTTCCCACAGGTCAAGATGCTACCGAGCCCCCACTACATGGACATGCAAACGGAAATCCAGTGGTCCATGCGGTCAGTGCTGATGGAGTGGCTGATCCAGGTGCACGCACGCTTCAACCTGCTGCCGGAGACACTGTTTCTGACAGTCAACTATATCGACCGCTTCCTGTCGGCCAAGATCGTGTCGGTTGCGAAGCTGCAGCTTGTTGGCGCGACGGCCATTTTCATCGCATCCAAGTACGAGGAGATTATCTGCCCCTCGATCCAGGAGATTGTGTACATGGTGGATGGCGGCTACACGACGGACGAGATCCTCAAGGCAGAGCGGTTCATGCTTAGCATGCTGAACTTTGAGCTGGGCTGGCCAGGCCCGATGAGCTTTTTGCGGCGGATCAGCAAGGCCGACGACTACGACCTGGACACGCGCACACTGGCCAAGTACTTTTTGGAGGTCACGATTATGGACGAGCGCTTTGTGGCGTGCCCACCGAGCTTCCTGGCCGCGGGCTCACACTGCCTTGCACGGCTGATGCTGCGCAAGGGCGACTGGGGCACGGCTCACACACACTACTCTGGCTACACGTGGAGCCAGGTGCGCCCGCTAGTGTGCACGATCCTGCAGTGTTGCCGCGACCCGACGACGCACCATGCAGCCGTGTTTGACAAGTACGCGAGCAACAAGTTTAAGAAGGCTAGCTCGTACGTCGAAGAGGAGGTGCAGCGGGGCTTCGTGGTGCCGTCGCTGAACAGCGTGTGCGTGCCGCGGGGGGTGTCGTACCCAGAGCAGTATGTGGACTGCGCAGAGCAATTCGGGCAGATGCATTAGTCGTGCCGGCCCAGCTACCCCATCTACGGATAGACGTGCTCTGCCTGGTTTGAGCCATCAGTCACGACAGCCAGCCACACACAACGCACTACGCACCCCACACCACATCGACTCTCGCCTCACCACCCACTCGGACTTTGTCGTCCCATCTCCAAGTCATGACCGTATCTCATGTCTCTACCTCACTCCCCATGTGCTTATGTGCATGTTATACGCGGTGCATGCAGTGCTTGGTGAGCAAGCAAGAGCTGCTTGCAAACCTGTACGTGCATATATTCCGCTCTCATTTCCTTTGTCTTCAGGTTCGGTCTATGGTAATGGCCATGGTCATGGTCATGGTCTGTTGCTGTTCTGTCTTATTGTTTTTGCTATTCTTGTTCTTGTTTGCACATACCCTTAGAGCTGCCCATTGCATTGGTGGACAGTATCATTGATGATTGTACGAGAGACGATAATTTCTTTTTTTCTTTCTTTTTCTTATTACTCTTCTTATTCATTTCGGTTCTTTTCATATTTCATTATCTACTTTTTCTGCGAGCCTTCCTCCATAGCTGATATGTCGTCCTGCCATGTCTCGTGCTTGAGCAAGGACACCTCTTCATGTTTGATTGTCTTGCCTAATACCTCGTTCTGGTTTGCATTTGTGTTTTGTCTAATGTTGCTTGCTTGTTTATGTCCTGTTCTCGATATGTGCCGAGATGGTATGAAGGTCGGATGGGAGGGAAGATGGAGAGTCAGAGACAAGTGGACGAAAAGGACAAGGAAAGGGGTGAACGGGGAGGTACGGCGAATAAACCAAGTGAGGTTATATTCATACTACGCAGCAATAAAGTGTGTATGACTATGTTGTGTTAGTAAGTGTTGTGAGTTGAGTGTATGATTTTGTTGTGTTGAGAGATGTGATGAGAGATGTGATGAGAGATGTGATGTCGAGATGGTAGAGATGCTGAGTGGTGAGCACGTGAATACATTACGTAATCAACACATGGGACAGGCACATGACCGTCAACATTTCATAGGACTTTCTATCGAATCTGCACACCAAGACGACACGCACAGAACTGAATTTAATAAAGGAACGAAAGCATGCCATCTCAAAAGAGCTCAACGGAGAAGACGCGGAGGGTGCGGAGGGGTGCGGAGGATGAAGAGCATGAAGTGAGGATTACATAAGATCGGGTATATTTCGCGTGGGGGAGATGGGCAGCCAGATCGGGGATACTCTTGCTAGTAATGAATCCTGCTGGAGCAGATTGCAGGCCCGGCTATCCTATCTGTCGTTCGCGTGGCCAGAGACCAAAGACAACGCTGTCCGAAACGAAAAACGAGAGGAGCCCGGTTATTTATCGCCCTCATGCGGAGAAGTTCTGCTAGAGAAGAGACGACGCAAGTCCCGTGCCTGCCGATCTACTCTGAAATATCCCTCTGCTTGTGTCGTCTGCTGCCTCTGGCTCTCTGTCTCTCTGTCTCTATAGCACTGTCCGAACGCCGAGGGAGCTCCTTGTGTTTAGCGAGGCCAAGCAAAGTTTGGGGTAGCCTAGTCCTGAGTTCTGTGTCCTGTGTCCTTGTACGGAGTACCCCGTGTCGATTGACTTGGAGTAGAGAAGGATGGATCGATGCCGTGAAATAAATGGAATATTAAAGAACTTTAATAGATACTACGTGCGGCACCGCAGCAGCGCGCAGACATCTCCTCACCGCCGAAAAGGAAAACCAGACCAAAAAGCAACCAGACCAAAAAGGAAACACAGACCAAGCTAGGCTCTGCTGTATGGCCGATCGAACGTCGAGGAAATACCCCAGACAGCAAGGGAGAGACAGCAAGTACGAGTAGAAGCAAAACACGGGGGAGAACGGGGAGATGGAGAGACAGATGCGATATATACGGCGCATGGCCCGACTCGAGTATCTTACCAAAGAAAAGATAACGCACGAGAAAGCACGCACGCCGCGCAGTACTAGGCAAGTCCACGCGCGGGTTGTGAGATATCTTACGGTTGCTCTGCAGAGAGAGGCGCCTAGTGCAAGCTCATCACTGCATCTCTCTCTTACCTGCATCCGATCCGACTTGCGACGTTTATGCTGTGGCCTGATGGTTTTCGAGCTCGGGACGGGTCCGTCAGCCGCCAGAGACGCAGAAGCTGGAAGAGCGATGGCCGATGAGAGACGACACACCGGACTGTAGTTTTGATCTCGCGCAAGACGGGCATCAACTCCGGTCGTCCTTTGTAGAGGATATACTCGTAGTTGATATAAAGCATTAAGTACAGGGCATGCTGCTCTCGTTCCCGAGCCTGGCTGCACTTAGGCGCATCTTTTAGGAGTCACATTTCAACACGAACACTAGAAACGGACATGGCACGATAGGATAAGCATAGAGCGTGCTTAATCAATAGAAGAACATAAAACACCAATCAATAGAATCTCTAAAAAAACGTCGAGGGCGAGACGCTGGACAAACGGAACCGGACAGCTCAGCTCCCAGCAGCCACAGCTCTGGCCAATCCCACCGCAGAAACACTGCAGCTTCCGCAAGTGTCTCGTGCCTTTCCCTTTCCCTTTGCCCTTCTGCCCTGTGCCATTGACCCTTGGCTTTAGCTAGTCGTTGTCTGGCGTCTGGCGGCTTGTATTTGCCCTTTTTGCCCTCATTCGCGCAAGTACCTGTCCTGCCAATTTATATGCAGAGATACTTGCCAGTCTTGCCCCTGAATCGGGGGTTCGTTCTGCAGTTCCTCATGTTCTTGACAGCCGCCACCACTCTTCCGTTGCCTCTGCCTCGCCTCTTATCTGTTTTTTCTTCAGTCTTTTCATCTTTTGTCGTTTGTCTGTATGTAGCATGTGTGTATGTGTGTATGATAGTTCTGGTTCTTATGTCGTCGCAGTCTACGGCGTATGGGAGTCTTCCTGTCTTGCTGCAACGACGCGCCTTCCTCTTGTAGACATCGAATTGCGCTCGTGTTCTTATTGAATTGAGCATTTGATTTTTTTATTTTCCCATTTAAAACACTGTCCATCTTTGGCCAACCGTCGACTCCGACCACGTCGTTCGCTCCTTCTTCACCCGACTCGTGCTCCTTCCTCTTGCGACAGTCCTTCCCCAGACGCCGGCGACTTGTCCTCTGCTCCTTCCCGCAGCCCGCCAGCATCCATTGCTCTTTCCCAGAACCTCGACCGCATCGATCGCTCTTGCCTCGTCGACCCCAGGCTCCTTCCATCGCGCCACGACCACGTAAGACACTGTCCCTGCTGTCCCTGCCGTCTCCCTTATCCCTCGTCTTCCGGCTTTTCCTCTCAGTTTCCGCCTCACTTTTCACATCACCAACTTCATCGCCACCTACTGCCACTCTCTTTCTGTCCGTCTTTTCGTCTTTTCGACCATCTCGCCTCTGATACCGATCTCGAATCCTCCATTTTCCCATCTCTCGCCCTCCACTCTGTACCCTGTATCCCCACACTGCACAGGCTAAAAAGGTCTTTAATTTTTCCTTTTTCCTTTTATTATTAATATAATATTCTTTTTCCTTTTCACATTGAAACATTTACCAGTCCCCCCCCCCTCTTCCTCGACTCTCCACTTGCTCCCCATCTTTTCTTCTTTTTTCTCCTTCTTTTCCCGTGCCTGTTAGAGTCACAGTCTTCTGTCACTGTCACGGGTCCCCTCTTTCGCTATCGAATTCGTGCTCTCTTGTCCTTCTTGTCTCCTTCTCCTCCGTCTCTCGACCTCTTCCGATCTCCGTCCCTCGGTCTTCTTCCGTCTCACTCTGCCTTTCTCTTCTCCCTCTTCTTTTCCCTCCCCTATCTTCTCTCACTCTCTGTCTTTACTAATTTTCAGTCTCCTCTCCTCTCCTCCGTCTTTCCGTCTCTCTTTCTTCTCCCTTTCCTCTCCCTTTTTTCTCTCTTCTCTCTTCTCTCTCTCTCTTCTCTCTTCTCTCCGTCTCTCCGATCTCGCCCCGGCGCATGTCCGATTCATAGCTCCTCCTCTACCTCTACCTCCCTCTCTACCCCCCGCCATGTCGTCCGTCACAGAGGCCGTCAAGGGGGCCCTCGGCCAACAGCCAGAAGCCCCGGCCGACCTGTCGATCCAGACCCGCGCCCGCTTCCACAAGAATGCCGTCCCCGACGCCGAGTCCGGAGAGCTCTCCATGGGCGTCGACCAGTTCACCGAGGCCATTGCCCCCGCCACCGAGGAGCACCACAAGATCAAGCGCGAGCAGTACACCATCCTCTTTGCTGTCGCCGACCGCCGCGGCGTCGGCCGTGTGAACCTCGCCGACTGGGCCTACTTTGAAAACATCCTCGCGAAGCCCGATGCCGAGTACGAGATCGCGTTCCGCCTCTTTGACGTCGAGCGCCTCGGCACCGTCCGCTACGACGACTTCCGCCGCCTCTACGAGCTCAACAAGGGCACCGACTCCATCCCCTTCAACTGGGACTGCGAGTGGGCCAAGCTCTACATCGGCGACAAGCGCAAGCGCCACGACCTCGACTACGTCCAGTTCTCGCAGATGCTGCGCGGCCTCCAGGGCGAGCGCATACGACAGGCCTTCCAGCTCCTCGACAAGGACGGCGACGGCTACATCGAGCCCCAGGAGTTTGAGCGCATCATCCTCGAGACCGCCAAGCACAAGCTCTCCGACCACCTGCTCGACCACCTCCACACCCTCTGCAACATCACCCAGGGCAGCAAGATCTCGTACGCCAACGTCCGCGCCTTCCAGAACATGATCAAGGAGATGGACCTCGTCGAGCTGATTGTGCGCCGTGCCTGCGCTAAGAGCACCGACGGCAAGATCACGCGCACCGACTTCCTCAACCAGGCCTCGCGCATCACCCGCTTCTCGCTCTTCACCCCCATGGAGGCCGACATCCTCTTCCACTTTGCCAGCATCGACCAGCCCTCCGGCCGCCTCGGCCTCGCCGACTTCTCCAAGGTCCTCGACCCCTCATGGCGCAGCCAGGAGCGCGTCGAGGCCGCCACGGCCGCCGCCGCCGCCATCTCCGCGAGCCTTGCGAAGCCCAAGTCCGCTCTCCAGCGCTTCTTCGGCGACGCCGTCGAGTCCGCTTACAACTTTGGCCTCGGCAGCATGGCCGGTGCCTTTGGCGCCTTCATGGTCTACCCCATCGATCTCGTCAAGACGCGCCTCCAGAACCAGCGCAGCGCCGCGCCCGGCCAGCATCTTTACAAGAACTCGCTCGACTGCTTCCAAAAGGTCATCAAGAACGAGGGTTTCCTCGGCCTCTACTCGGGCGTGCTGCCGCAGCTCGTCGGTGTCGCGCCCGAAAAGGCCATCAAGCTGACCGTCAACGACCTCGTGCGCGGCTGGGCCACCAACAAGAAGGACGGCTCCATCTACTGGGGCTACGAGGTGCTCGCCGGTGGTACCGCCGGTGCGTGCCAGGTCGTCTTTACCAACCCGCTCGAGATTGTCAAGATCCGCCTGCAGGTCCAGGGCGAGGTCGCCAAGACCGTCACCGACACCCCGAAGCGCTCGGCCATGTGGATTGTGCGCAACCTCGGCCTCGTCGGCCTCTACAAGGGCGCCTCGGCGTGCTTGCTGCGCGACGTGCCCTTCTCCGCCATCTACTTCCCCACGTACTCGCACCTCAAGAAGGACATGTTCGGCGAAGGCCCCGGCCACAAGCTGAGCGTCTGGCAGCTGCTGACCGCCGGTGCCATTGCCGGCATGCCCGCCGCCTACCTCACGACGCCGTGCGACGTCATCAAGACGCGCCTCCAGGTCGAGGCCCGCAAGGGCGACACCCAGTACACCGGCCTGCGCCACGCCGCCCAGACCATCCTCAAGGAGGAGGGCTTCAAGGCCTTCTTCAAGGGCGGCCCGGCGCGCATCATGCGCTCGTCGCCGCAGTTCGGCTTCACGCTGGCCGCGTACGAGGTGCTGCAGACGTCGTTCCCCTACCCGGGCGACAGCAGCAAGAAGGCCGAGCTCAGCAGCATGGCGTCGAGTGCCGACCTGCGCTCGGAGAAGGCGCAGACGCCGTTTGCGCGCAGCCGCAACGCGCTCAAGATCATCCTCGACCTCGACGAGGACTTTGGCAAGATCAAGCTGCCCGACCAGAAGGGCTGGCAGGCGCTGCCCAGTGCCATCAGCGGCAGCCGGGCATAGAAGCGAGAATTCTGTATCCGGTCGACTCTTGCTTTCTGCTTTTTTGTCACTCTTTTTTTGTTTCTTGTCTGTCTTCTTGTCTGTCTTCTTGTCTGTCTTCTTATTTGTCATATTTCACGGCGTTCCGGTAAGCGCAAAAATCGATTGCTGTCTTGTCCTTTTTGCTCCTTGGGTCTCCTTGGCCTCTTTTGTCTCTTGTCCTCCTTTGTCTTTTCCTTTTGTCTTTTCCTTCCATCAGCCTTGATCAGCATCTACAAGAGAAAGACTAGACAGACGATACATAGCTATACATCTTGGTGTCGAGGTAGAGCTGCCATCTTCCTCGTTATCAATCCTCATGTCCTCTAGATATGTACGAATATAAAACACAACACAATACAATACAATATATCAAATCAATCAAACAGAATAGCAGCGACCTTTACTTGTATGCAACCGTCTATGTTGTAGACATTCCAAATGTAATATAAATGACTCCTGTTATGCTAGTTCCTATATGCCGAGACGGCTTGTCTCTTGTCTACTCCTCCGGGATGACAAGCTCCGATGGGTCGACCACCCAGTCCGTCTCGCTACTAAAGACCGGCACGAGGTTGTACTTGCCGCCCACCGGGCCCATGCCAAACGCATTGCCCACCATCGTGGCCGCCGCCGCCGCCGCCGCGTCGCCCGCCTTGCGCTTCTCGTCCGAGTCTTCCAAGAGGACGGCCGTGGTCAAAAAGTTGACGTCTGTGCCCGGCATCATCTCGTACGTCATGCCGCCCCAGCTCAGCTCCGCGCGGCCCGACTTGCGGATGTTCAGCGTGCCCAGGAACCCGCCGTGGCCAATGTCCGCGAGGTTGGCGCGCTCGCGCGACAGCGGATCCGCGCCCGTCAAGTCGATGGGCGCGACGCCGTCGAGCATCACGACATCGCCGTCAGCCCCGGGCTCCTGCTTAACGGGTCCGCGGGCGCTTTGATGCGCAGTGCCGGCAGCGTCGGGCGCATCCGTCAGATCGGTCGCGTCGTACGGCTTCAGCGACGGCAGCACGGGCGGGAACTGGAACAAGAAGAGGCGGCCCTCTCGCCGCGGCTGCTCCTTGGGCTGGTCGTCGCTGCCGTCGGCTGCCGGCGGCGCGGGTGTCTCGCCGTCGCCCAGAATGGCGTCCTCGGCCACGATCCGCTCCTTGTCTGGCTGCGGCGGCTGGTCCATGGCGAGGTCGTGCAGCATCGCCTGCAGGCCCTGCTCGACCGTCAGGTCCTCGGCATCCTTGGGCAGGAGCTGGACCGTCTTCTTCTTCCGGGCCTTCTTGGGCTTGCCGACGGGCGGCACGCCCAAGCTGTCCAGCGAGGGCGCCGCGTCGTCGGCCTCTTCCTTGATGCCCGCAGCGCGCGCAGCCTTGGCCGCGGCAATCTCCTGCTGCTTCTCCGCCAGCGTGTCAATGTCGGTAATCACAATCGACTCGCCGTTGGCGTCCAGAATCGTGACGCTGCCGTCGGTCTTGATCGCGCGCGACCACACCTCGTTGTCGTCGTCGAGGTTCATCGCATGCGCCGAGTCGACAGCGCTGTTGTCAAAGAACAGCTCGTCGTCGGACTCGTCCTCGACGTCGGCAGCAGCAGCAGCGGCGGCGGCGGCATCTGCCGCCTCCAGCTCGGCGGTTGTCGTGACAATCACCTCGGGCTCGCGGTGCTCCTCGCGGCGGATGCCCATGGGCAGCAGATTTGCTGCCTTTTGCTTTCCGGCAGACGCCGAAGCCGACGCCGACGGCGCGTGCGTCTCGGCCAGCTCGTCCTTGGCGTCCGTGTAGTCGCCCGATGCGCGGCCCATGAACGTGTCCGTGTTCAGCCGCGGGTCGTACTCGTGGTCCTCGGCCACGGCCGAGAATGTGCTGCCGCCGCCCCGGCCACTGCCAATACCGCCGCTGCCGCCCGCCGCAAAGCCGCCACCGTTGGCCGACCCGCGGAAACCGCCGCGGCCGCCGGCACCGCCAAAGCCACCAGGACCACCAGGCGCTCCGGTCGCGCCCGGCACCTGCGAGAACGGCCCGTCTGGTGCCACTGTACGCCGCACCAGTCCGTCACGGCCACCGCCAAAATCGCCTCTGCCGCGGCCCCGACCGCCTCTGCCCCGACCGCGTCCGCGACTGGCGGCGCGCTTCAGGCGGGCCTCTTCGGCGGCACGGTCGTTGAACTTTTTCTCTTCCTGCTCGGCGAGGGCCTTGCGCTCGTCGTCGGTGCGGCGCACGACCTTGGGCTTGAAGACAAAGGAGCGGCCTGTTGTCGATGCAGATGCAGGTGCAGATGTAGATGCAGATGCAGAAGCTGGTATTGATGATGATGATGCTGCTGCTGCGGCTGAAGATGTGGGAGGTATTGATGGCGCGGGCGTGCTTTCTGAGGAGGAGATGACCGTGGCGGCGGGATGTGCGAATGGCTGGGAAGGCGTGTCTTCCTGCTTGGGTGTTGCCGGAGCAGCAGCTCTGGATGCTGCAGCGCCGCCGCGCGGGGCGCCTCGCCTTGTGCGAGGAGGCATTGCGATGAGACGGTCGAGTCGAGGCTCGCGGCGCAGGGAGCACGGAGGGAGCACGGGGTGGTGTGGTGTCGTGTTTGCTGCGGTAGAGTTGCAGAGTGCAGAGGCCGCCTGACGTATCTATGAAAGATAAACGTATGAGATGCTCGTTTATGAGTTCACGACCAAGAGGAAAAGCGCGACGCGGAGCTCTTGAATCTTTCAACTTTTGCTCTGCGATGAAAAAAAACTATGAGAGCATGGACCCACATTAATCGATGTAGTCAGAAGCTTGTTAGTCCAGCCGTACAGTGTGAATAGAAAAGACGGCTTGATTTGGCTGGGGGAAGGAGTGTCCGTACAGTGCGAAGTAGACACCTGGAACGGCCTATTGGTGGGGGACGACCTGAACTGGCCCGCTGTAGGCGGTGTTAGTAGCACGCGCCGGCGCACTGGCAGGCCCTTATTACAGCGTGTTTCTTATCTGCCTGTGCTGCTAATATTAATTAGGCGCTGTGCTGTAAGCGGGAAACGGGCACGCGGAGGCAATCTGGGATCACGATGTGGTGATATGCCTCACTCTCATTTCTTGTTTCTTGGTCCTTTGTGCTTGGTTTCTGGCTGTTTTTGATTATCTTCTCTTTTGATTCCCTCTCTCCTTCGCCTTGTTTATACAGACCCGGAATATCATGATCTCGCCGTTCCCGCCGTCAACGGCGACCCCCGGCGATGGCCGCATCGTGGCGGCGCTGGAGCCCAACGGCGACCCTGGCCTTGAAGTTGTGGCCTACCAGTACCCCCTCAAGCTGATCGCGCCGACCACCGGCGCTGGCTTGGGCACGCTGGGGGCAGTCGGAAACGTATCAGACGACCCCGCGCGCAAGAAGAGCGCCCTCATCTTTCTGCTGTCCTACGGCGGCGGCCTCGTCGCGGGCGACCAGGTCAACTTGGACGTTGAGGTGCGGAAGTGCGCGCGCCTCAGTCTCGTGACCCAGGGCACAACCAAGGTGTTCAAGGCATCGGGCGACGGCCGGCTCGCGCGCGTCGAGGAACCCACACGGCAGACGCTCACGATGAACGTAGCGCCGGGCGCCGGGCTGTGTCTGCTGCCGGACCCCGTGCAGCCATTTGCCGACAGCGTCTACGAGCAGGTGCAGATTATTACGCTAGACGAGAGACTACAAGACGGCGACGTGGCGCCGTCGCTGTGCCTGCTGGACTGGGTGACGCAGGGCCGCGCGGCACGGGGCGAGAACTGGGACTTTGCCAGCTGGAAAGGCCGCAACGAGGTCTGGCTCGAGACTGCGCAGAGAAAGAGGCTGCTGGTGCGGGACTCTGTGATGCTGGCGCCGGGCTACCTGGACGGCGGCTTCCCGCAGGAGCGGCCGTCGGACGAGGCCTCCGCTGCTCTGCGCGAGTCTCTGCAGGGCCTCGCCGTGTTCGGCACGCTGATCCTGCGGGGCCCGCTGGTCGACTCGGCCGGCCGCTTCTTCATGGACGAGTTTGCCGCCCTGCCGCGGCTGGGTGCGCGCGGGTTCCATGCGGACGAGGGCGATGATGCGCGCGCGAGCAGTGCCGCGAAAGACGAGCACGACAAGTGGAGGAGGACGCGCCTGCAGCAGGAGCATGCACAGGGCGTGCTGTGGTCGGCGGCGGCGGTGCGCGGGTGTGTGGTGGTCAAGTTCGGCGCGCGCAGCGTCGAGGGCGGGCGGCTCTGGATCGGCGCGATGCTGCAGCGCGAGGGCAGTGTCGGCGCCGCCTTTGGCGACGAGGCGCTGATGTGTGTGAGGTAGCCATAGCAGCCATCGATTGTAAAGAGGGTATGTACGTGCAGCGTTTAGCATATTTACGAATCAATCAAAGCATTTGACTATAATGTATAATGTAGTATTACAAAGATATGAAAGGGTAGCAAACTAGAGATGATATAGAATGGAGCAAACGATTGTGTCTTCCTCCAAGGCGCCAAACAACTGAGAACGAGCAAAGGAGATAATGGAAAGAAACGCCGATGGTAGTGAAAAATAGGTCATGAGAGTCATACTGCCAAGCAGTGAAATGTGATGGAAAACAAGAGACGAAATAAGAAAGGAAAAGAAAGGGAAGAAAGGGAATAAGGAGAAGGGGTAAACAGGCAAGCCTAGACAGACCGCTATGTTGTCAAAGTGCTGAGCTCTGGGAAGAACTGGGCGATCTTGTTGGGATCGCCGTAGCTGTTGCGTGGCGGCTCAGTCGGCGTCGTGGGCGTCATCGGGTCTGTGTCATAGTGGCCGCCGATAAACCCCTGCGCCTGCTCTAGCTCGTTGAGCGACATGCGCTTCTTCTTGATGTTGCCCTGCACCGGCGCAATGGCCGAGCTGGCCAGCGCTGCCGACAAGGCCGATACAGACGTCGAGCTGTCGCCGTGGAAGCCGACACCCGAGCTCGCAGACGAGGATGCCGTCAGGTTGCCGAGGTTACCGGTATTGCCGAGGTTGCCATTGCTGGTGTTGTAGGCTGATACTCGCGAGCGCGGTGTGGACCGAAAGGCACTGACTGGGAGTGTTGGGCCGTGCACCTTTCGCGGTCCGTCGGCCAGCTGGTCGGGCGACAGCCCCGGGCCCGAGGCAGGGAACGGGCTGGCCGTGCGCGACAGGAGCGAGATCTTCTCGTTGGCGACGAGGCCCTTGGTCTGGACAAAGGCGGCAGAGCGCGAGTGGGCCGGGCCGCGGTTGCTGTAGGCGTCGACGATGGGGTGGACCATGACGGTCTGGCCGTGGATGGTCAGGATCGAGTTGGTCGGCACGTTGACCCAGCTCTCGCGCTCAAAGGTGAGGGGCTCGCTGGCCACGAGCACGACATCGGCGCCCTTGTCGCGGCGCTGCATCTGGTAGTCCTTGGGGTCGCTGCCGGCCGCCGGCCGCTTCTCCCACTGGCTGCCCGACGAGTAGTACAGGCTCGCGGCCTGGTCCGTGAGGCTGTTGATGTAGCGCGTGCAGATGACGCTGTGGCCGTCGGACAGCGCAAAGTTGAGCAGGCTGCGCGTGTCGACGTTGTCCGAGTGGATGGTGCTCTCGGGGATCTGGTCAATCAGCTCGTTGATGATGGCAATCGTGCGCAGCACGGCCTTGCGCAGGACCTCGGGGCCGAAGCCCTTCTCGGGCTGTGCTCGGGGGTTGCAGCCCATGCGCTCGAGCGTGTCGAGCAGCAGCGCAAAAGCCCACTCGCTGTCGGTGCCGCCGGTGACGGTGTGGTACCAGTGGTCGGCAAGGCGCTCGGAGAGGCGGCGCTTGATGTACTTCCAGCCGCCGAGGCCGCCGTTGTGCATGAACATGAGGCTGCCGTACGAGAAGGGGTGGCAGTTGTCCTCGCTCAGGGTGCCGTCGGTGGCAGCACGGACATGGGCAAAGACGAGGCGCGACGCGGTCTTGCTGGCAATGCGTTCGAGGTTCGAGCAGTTCCAGGCAGGGATGGTGGAGCGGAAGAGGCAGGGGGCCTCGCCGAGCTTGGGGTCGGTGTAGAAGCCGATGCCAAAGCCGTCGGCGTTGTTCTGGCCACGCCGGGTGTCCTAGGCAGTTAGAGACTTGGTCGTAGATGGGGTTGTTGGGAGAGAGACTCACTAGTCGTAGACGGGCATCAAAGGACTGCTTGAGGATGGAGTGGGTGGGATCGAGGATGAGCTTGGACAGCAGGATCTCGTCGCTGCCCTTGTAGACCTGGGCTGTTAGTGATGTCGAGAGGGGTGGTGATGGGGTTGGGAGTGGCGGCATACCAGGAAGCGGCACATGTTGAGTGCTGGCTACAAGACGTAGCGGTGACGAGGAGGAGGAGAATAGGGGGAGGACGTGTAGTCGTCGCCGTCGTCGTCGAGGCCGTCGTCGTCGAGGCTGAAGTTGTCGAGGCGAAGTTGGGCGGCAACTCAGGGCGTGGGGTGAAGACCAAGAAACCGATAAGACAGTATTAAGAGACTGGAGAGAGAGGCACGAAACAGAAGTAGCCAGAGAGACGACAGAAAGAATGTGAAGAAAAAAACACAGCACAGACAGAAGATAGCAGGAGAGAGAGAGAGAGAGAGAGAGACGTCGTGATGAAGAGTCAGAAGACCAAAAGACCAGATGGAAAGACACGGCAGGAACGACGTACCGACGCACCCAAAGCAGCCGCCACTAGCACGCATTCGCTCCTGCTAGAAAGGGCGGTCAAGTGGAGCCAGCCCAAGTAGCGGACGGCGACTGCCTGGCGCCCCGGACTGGAGTGCAGTAGTCTCGTAACCCTTCTACAGAGGCAATGAACTTAGTCTCATTTTACTACAGGAGGCCCAGCATCTTATCATAAGGCTGAGCGTGCTTGCTGCTGCTGATGTAATACCGCTAGCCGATGGCGACATGGCTGCTCCTGAGGCAGGCGCGGGTTGGTGCGTCGTTCGCGCCTTCCTCCATCGCGCCTTCCTTCTGATTCGCCTTATTCCTCTTTAATTAAGTGTTCTTTGCGATGCATCGTGTGCTTATGTAAGCCGTGAAGCTTCAGCTCACTTTCACTCACTTTCACCTTCGCTCCCACTTTCACTGCCACTCTTTATTTCACACACTCTGTCACTCCCACTCTCATTCTACACTCTCATACCCTCACACTCTCACTCTCTCGCTTCTCTCCACCCATGCAGCCTGCCTCTCAAGTGCTGTACACGTGTAACGCTCGACCTTGGCACGGCGATGCCCGGTCTTTTCTATATTTTATCTTCCTCATTCTCTCATTCTACTTGCTCAGGACAGCCCGCTTGCCTGCATGCACAACGTGGCGGCAAGCATGTCTCAGCACAAAGCACAAAGTACAGGGCACAACGCCATGAGCTGTTTTCGTTTCCTATGATCCATCATCGCCTGGGAGGGTTTGCCTGTGCTCATAGCATCTGTGCTACCGAACTCGCATGCCGGCCTGCTTTGTGCTCACGAAACCACCTGCCGACGGCACGACAGTCACACAGCACGTGCAGTGGACGATGACCTCGTGGAACTGGTCCGTTTCTTTTCTTTATTTATACTTATACTTTATATTCTACATAACTACACCTCCGGCTCCCACTGGTCGTACTTCCACTTGCTGCCAATGTGGTCGTCGCGCAGCCGCGACTGGCCCGCGCCGTAGACTCGCTCGCGCAGCGTGATCGGCTCGTTGGGGTCCTCCGGGTCGACAGCCGCCGGGTAGCGTCCGCGACGGCGCAGCTCCGGGATCAGCAGCTCAACGAGGTCCTCGAAGCTGCCGGGCGAGATCACCGCACCGACGTTGAAGCCGTCGAGGTCGGCAATGTCCATCCATTTCTCCAGGATGTCGGCCACCGTGGACGGCGATCCGATGGGCACTGGCCCGCCCGAGCCAATGGCCGTGGCCTTGCCAATGTGTCGCGGCGTCCACTCGGGGATCGTGTCGCCGCCGCGGTACCGCAGGCCGTCGATCAGAGAGTGCAGCCGACCGTCGACCGTGACGTCGTCGGCGCGGATGGGCGTGTCGAGGTCGTGCTTGGACAGGTCAATGCCGGCGTTGCTCGAGTAGAATGCGAGGCCGGCCTCTTCGTTGGCAAACTGCAGCGCGCGCTGGTACTTTTCGTGGGCCTCCTCGTCGGTGCGGCCGATGATGGGCGTCACCGAGGCAAACACCTTGATGCTCTGGGGGTCGCGGCCGTAGCTGGCGGCGAGCGACCGCAGATGAGCGACACGCTCGGCCAGCAGCTCGGCCGACCAGGCGTTCATAAAGGTGGCCTCGGCGTGGCGCGCGGCAAACTCCATGCCGACCTTGGAGGAGCCGGCCTGGAAGAGAAAGGGCGTGCGCTGGGGCGACGGGTCGAGGATGTGGCGTGTCTCGATGGAAAAGTTGGCGCTCTTGTGGCGGATCACGCGCACGCGGTCGGGGTCGGTAAAGATGTCGTTGTCGACATCGAGCTTCAGGGCGTCGTCGGCCCACGATCCCTCCCACACCCTGGCAGTCAGTACGGTAAAACTCGGACACAGCAGACGACAGAAGTCAGAAGACAGATTCGAGACTCACTTGTACAGAATCTCCAGGTACTCGTCGGCGATTTCATATCTCTTGTCATGCTCGACAAGAGGCACGCCAATCTGGCGGTTAGCTAAGCCGACTCGCCACACACATTACAACAGACAACAGAAACAGCCAACCTACTGCTTTGGCGGCCGATTCTTTGTACGAGGTCACAATGTTCCAGCCAAACCGGCCGCGCGACAGGTGGTCAATCGTCGACATGCGCTTGGCCAGCAGGAACGGCGCCTCGTAGCTCGTGCTGTTGGTGATCGCAAAGCCGAGCCGCTTCGTCACCGCCGCCATGGCCGACACGGGCACAATGGGGTCGCCAACGGGGTACTGGCAGGCCACGCGCGTCGAAAAGGCCGTCGCATCCTCGCCCTTGTAGACGTCGTGCTGGGCATACGTGTCGGCAATGAACAGGGCTGTGACGTCGCCCTTCTCGAGCAGCTTGGCCAGGTCCGTCCAGTACGAGAGGTCGCTCTGCTTCGTCTTGGACTTGTCCTCGGGGCGCTTCCACTGGCCAAACGACAAGTGGCTTGGCGTGAACATGTCGAAGCCATTGATGAGGATGCGCTTCTTGTCGGCGGGCGGCGTCGTAGTTGTTGCCATTTTGGGAAGTCAATACGCTGATACACGAAACGTGCCTTGGATGTCGTCTATCTTCAGAGTTCGCGATGTTCGAGATATCTTACGACCACAGCAGTAACAGCTATCCAGTATATCCCAGATGCTGTGTCTCTGTCTCCTACATCAAGTACGAAGTAGACTGCAAGCTATTACAGCACTCCATCTACGAGTACTCGTATGACTAGAATTACCCCTGCGATGTCGGGGCCTATTGCGTGCTCACTGTTACATCTTCCGGAGCGGCCATACCACTTCCACTCGCGCCACCACACGCGGACCTGTCATGTGTGTGCCAGTACGTAAAGAGTTTGTTCAACTAGTCTCTGGGTTGCATCTGCTAATCCCAATGCACGAGAATTTCGGCTTCCATGGGCTCAAGCTGTCACCGTAATATACCCGTCCGGTCCCACAATTAAAGAATACAAGCGAGGCTTGGAGATGATCGCACCTTCCTTGTGAACGTGCTAAAGGCAAGACACTTTTGGTATCTTATTGCACCATCGTAGCGTAGATTATACACTAGGTACATCGGAGTACATGCGTCGTAGACGACCCAACGGCCCCCAATACGATTAGGTAATCGAAGACTACCGACAAAAGACACCAAAGGACACCAAAGGACGAGATGGACTTTACACTATTTACACTTGATCTCTTGGATGCATTCGTTAGATTAACGGAGGCGTTGCATCCTCAACCGTTGTGATTCATATTTTATTCACTCATTCCCCGACTTTCTCACTTATTATTTCCATACTTATACCCCGGTCCTCGACCCCCCGAGACGAAAGATGGACATGTAACGGTTGGCCATCCCGACTTTTCTCACAGAGCAGACGACAGAAGCGCAGAATAAACAAGTCAACACACGAGATTATGGCGGAAAAGACCGTTGTTGATGCCCCGGAGGCCGAGGACCCCCAGCTGTTCTCGGGCGAGTCCACGGACAACACGGAGGACGACAAGATCTTGGTCAGTTCGGCTGCATACAGCATCTTGTTTTATGCTTGCTAACCTTTTGCAGAGAAGCCTTGGATACAAGCCAGTACGTCCCTGTATGACTAGGAGCGACAGCAGAGCCATGGTATACTGACAGACAGGTCTTGAAACGCAGCTACAACCTCTTCCAGAACTTTGCGACGAGCTTTGGTATGCACCAGCCCGCCATGTAACAGGATCCTGGCCGCAGACTGCTAACACTTGAACTAACAGCCGCTCTGTACTTTATCGGTGGTGTCCGTGTCACCTACTCGACCGGCATCGCAGCCGGCGGCAACCTCGCCTACTGGTAAGACCACTTTCTCTTACACTCTCACTGAAACACAAAGAGACAGCACTGACAGTGGTCAGGACGAGCTTCCTGATCTCGTGCGTCTTCACGTTCATCACGGCCGCCGTCATCGCCGAGGTCTGCTCGTCGCTGCCGCTCGCCGGCTCCATCTACCTGTGGTCCGCCGAGGCCGCCGGGCCGCGCTGGGGCCGCCTCTTTGGCTTTGTGGTCGCCTGGTGGAGCACGACGGCATGGACCACCTTTTGCGCCAGCAACACGCAGAGCGCCGTCAACTACTTCCTGTCCGAGATTGTCGTCTTCGACGTTGACTTCCCGTCCGACACCAGCAGCGTCAAGTTCCGCGCCGTGCAGTGGATCTGCACCGAGGTCCTGCTCGCCGCCGCCGCCCTCTGGAACCTGCTGCCGCCGCGCTACTTCAAGCTCATCTTCTACCTCTCGTCGGGCGCCGTCGTGCTGGACTTTGTCCTCAACATGATCTGGCTGCCCATCGCGACGAGCCGCACCGTCGGCTTCCGCACCGCCCACGACGCGTTCATGACGACGTACAACGGCACGGGCGCGCCTGCGGGCTGGAACTGGTGCCTGTCGTACCTTGCCACCGCCGGCATCCTCATCGGCTTCGATGCCTCGGGCCACGTCGCCGAAGAGACCAAGAACGCGTCCGTCGCGGCGGCGCGCGGCATCTTCTGGAGCACGGTCGTGAGCGGCATCGGCGGCTTCATCGTCGTCGTGCTGTTCCTCTTCTGCGTGCCCGACGCCGACACGCTCTTTTCCTACGGCGGCGCGCAGCCGTTTGTGCCCCTCTATGCTGCCATCCTCGGCGAGCGCGGGCACATATTCATGACTGTCCTCTGCTCCATCGCGCTGTGGTTTGTGAGTGCCAATACTCCCTCGTCTCTGCGACATTTGACAACCTGTGCTAACGACCTGATAACAGAACACTGCGATTGCTGTGCTCGCTGCGTCGCGTCTTGTCTTTGCCGTCGCGCGCGATGGCGTGCTCCCCTTCTCGTCGTGGGTCTCGCGCGTCGAGGGCGGCCAGCCGCGCAACGCCGTCCTCGTCGTCTGGGGCGTCGCGTCCATTATCACGTGCACCATCCTGCCGTCGTCGGCCGCGTTCACGTCGCTCGTGTCCGCCGCCGGTGTGCCGTCTGCCGCCGCCTACGGACTCATCAGCGCTTCCCGCCTCTTCCTCACGCCCAAGACATTTCCCCGAGCCGCCTGGAGTCTCGGCCGGCTTAGCAAACCGTTCCAGGCGATTGCCGTGCTCTACAACGGCTGGGTCGTTGCTGTGCTCTTTTCGCCCTACGTGTTCCCCGTGTCCGGCGAGTCGCTCAACTATGCGCCCGTCATCATGGCCATCGTCACCATCTTTGCGCTCTTCACGTGGTGGTTCACGCCCGAGGAGAAGTGGCTGCCCAGCCAGCGCATCAGAGAGACCCTGGACGCGCAGATCTAGGTGCTGTAGCATGGGCGAGTGTTCAGCCGCGCGTATGATAGACTGTATTAGATATACCCTGTAATTTGCCCTAGCGATCGATTGCAAGCTCGAAGATGAATAAAACTTGCGGCGTTGTACAGGATGAAGATGACGTCATGTTGGTCAGAACACGGTGATATGTGCATAGCACAGCAAGACGCATGGTAGAGAGTAGTATAGTGATCTTTATATCAGTAACAGCTGAATTGATCTTATGAAGAAAGATTCTACAAAAAGACTGCGTCTGTGACATCGTCGTTGATGCTATCGTGTTATTATGTAAGCATATCATATTATGGATCAGCATAACGTGACATCACACGTGTAGCTTTACCGGAAGAGTGGGGACCTGGACGGCATGCCACACCTGCACATGCCCCTTCCCCTCCCTCATGTCGGAAGGCAGCAGATGGAAAAGTGACAAAAGAAAAAAAGAGACGATATCGCACGACGACTTGATTGGGCTCTGCTTTTGTTGACTACCCAACAAATCGACCACGTTTCCATTTTCTGTTCCCGTTCTTCTTCGGTCCCGCACTAGAGGAGACGAACAGCAGCACCAGCGCGACCACACCGCCCTTCGCCGACAGAACATGCCCAGGCTGGCCGACGTATCGAACTCTGTCGACGGTGCACGCTCCGCCTAGGATATAGAGAGCGAGGCGAGATAGCAAGACGATACAAAGAGGCGAGACATCGATACGACACGGTCTACAGAACTACACGACATACCTCACGACACCACACACAATGAGCGGCCGGAGATTAGCATCCGGCCTCGGCGGGCTGATGCGGCGGGGAGGTGCCCAGGGAGCCCGGAGCACCGAGACGAGCCGGACGAGCCAGGTGGCCAACACCATACATACATCACAGAGCGCACTCGGCACCCCGGCAAATACCCGTCTGTTCCACAGCCAGCGGCTGTCCGTTGGCGGGCTGCAGCGCCTCGAGACGACAACAATGCGCGCGGCCCGGCGCCGTCTGGGCTTCCCCGTCAACGGCTACCACAACGCCGTGGCTGTCCGCAACGCCTCGTTTGTGCGCATGATCCCCAAGCTCATGCTCAAGTTTGTGCGCATCCCTGCAACCTTTGGCGGCCTGATGATCGGCGCCGCCGCCTGGGTCCAATACCAAGCCATCCGTACGTCCGTGATTATGAAGAGACGAGGGAGGGCTAGAGAAGAGAGAAGAGAGAAGAGGGTGAAGAGAGAAGAGAGAGAAGAGAGAGAAGAGAGAGAGGAGACAAGAGGGAGAGGAGAGAGAGGAGAGAAAAAGAAGAACAAAATAAGAAAGACGCTAACCAAGACAGAGGTCGGAAACTCGGCATATGACGTGTTTGTCAACACACGAGACAGC
Organism: Ophiostoma perfectum; assembly: GCA_029298845.1. Taxonomy (NCBI): domain Eukaryota; kingdom Fungi; phylum Ascomycota; class Sordariomycetes; order Ophiostomatales; family Ophiostomataceae; genus Ophiostoma; species Ophiostoma perfectum. Next base: position 139,177 of record JANSLV010000074.1, read on the forward strand.
GTCGGCAGCGCAGCTTCGTCGTTCTGGGACGGCGCCGTCGACATTGCTGGCCAGACACGGCAGGGCTGGGACCAGACCAAGGACCAGCTGGGTGTGTCCGGGTTCTGGGACAAGATTGCCAAGATCCAGGAGGATATCGGCAACAGCATTACGAGCGTCACGAGCAGCTCTGGTGATGGCAGCAGCGGGTCGGGCGGCCCGGGCAACGGAAAGGATCCCAAGGAGGGCAAGGGTGGTGCGGCCGCGGCCGCTGCTACGGGTGCCGCCTACTATGGCGCGAACGCAGACGGCGACGACGACGACGACGACAAGTCGAAGCGGTCGCGCGCGACGGAGAACGCACGCGACGACCAGATGATGGTGTTCACCAAGAAGATGATTGAGATCCGCAACATCCTGCAAAAGGTAGGCCAGTCCAGCTCGCTGACGCTGCCGTCCATTGTCGTCATCGGCTCGCAGTCGTCGGGCAAGAGCTCCGTGCTCGAGGCCATCGTCGGCCACGAGTTCCTGCCCAAGGGCACCAACATGGTCACGCGGCGGCCCATTGAGCTGACGCTGGTCAACACGCCCGAGTCCAAGGCCGAGTACGGCGAGTTCCCCGACCTCGGCCTGCGCAAGCTCACCGACTTTACGTCCATCCAGCGCACGCTGACCGAGCTCAACATGGCCGTGCCCGACTCCGAGTGCGTCTCGGACGACCCCATCCACCTGACCATCTACTCGCCCAACGTGCCCGACCTGTCGCTGATTGACTTGCCCGGCTACATCCAGGTCGTCGGCCACAACCAGCCGCTCGAGCTCAAGCAGAAGATCTCGGAGCTCTGCGACAAGTACATCCAGGCGCCCAACGTCATCCTCGCCATCTCGGCCGCCGACGTCGACTTGGCCAACTCAACGGCCCTGCGCGCCAGCCGCCGCGTCGATCCCCGGGGCGAGCGCACCATTGGTGTCGTGACCAAGATGGACCTGGTGGATGCGACGCGCGGCGCCGCGATCCTGCAGGACAAGCAGTACCCGCTGCGTCTGGGCTATGTCGGCGTCGTGTCGCGCGCGCCGCAGTCGCTCGGCGTCGGCCTGTTCAAGAAGACGAGCGGCGACGGCAGCGCGCTGATGAACCTGATTGCCAAGAACGAGGAGTCCTTTTTCGGTGCACACCCGCTCGAGTTTGGCCAGACCGCCGATGTCAGCGTGGGCACGACGGTGCTGCGCAAGAAGCTGATGCACGTGCTGGAGCAGACGATGTCGGCGAGCCTGCAGGGCACGACGGACGCGATCCGCCAGGAGCTGGAGGAGGCGACGTATGAGTTCAAGGTGCAGTACAACGACCGCCCGCTGTCGGCCGAGTCGTACCTGGCCGAGAGCCTGGACGCGTTCAAGCACTCGTTCAAGCAGTATGCCGAGGGCTTTGGCCGCCCGCAGATGCACGCGCTGCTGAAGCGCGAGCTCGACCAGCGCGTGCTCGACCTGCTGGCCCAGCGCTACTGGAACAAGCCGATCACCGACCTCACGCCCGTTGTGCCTGACCCCGATGCGCTGTCCGAACTGCCCAAGGCGGCGCCCGACTCGCTCTACTGGCACCGCCAGCTGGACGCGTCGACGTCGCAGCTCACGAAGCTGGGCATCGGCCGGCTCGCGACGAACGTCGTGGCCACGAGCATCCAGGCGGGCATCGACAAGCTGATCTCGCAGTCCAACTTTGTCAACCATCCGTTTGCGCGGCAGGCGATCCAGGAGGCAGCCTCGACGATCCTGAACGACCGCTTCTACAGCACGAGCGACCAGGTCGAGAACTGCATCAAGCCGTACAAGTTTGAGATTGAGCTCGAGGGCCGCGAGTGGGATGCCGGCCGCGAGCACGCTGCGAGCACGCTCAAGCAGGAGCTGGTGGCGTGCCAGGACGCGATGAAGCGGCTGGAGACGAGCGTCGGCGGCCGGCGCCGGCTCAACGAGGTGGTCACGTTTGTCGACAAGGCGCGCCGCGGCGACGTCATCGTCGAGGGCGACGGCCGCAGCGGCGCCGGCGGCTTCAGCGCGGCGCTGCTGCAGCTCGGCCGCGAGGGTGCGTTCCTGCGCGACCGCGCCGACATCATCAACATGCGGCTGCTGGCGGCCAAGTCGAAGCAGTGCCGCAGCGCCGACAACAAGTACTACTGCCCCGAGGTGTTCCTGGATGCCGTCGCGACGAAGCTCGCGGGCACGGCCGTGCTGTTCCTGAACGTCGAGCTGCTGTCCGAGTTCTACTACAACTTCCCGCGCGAGCTGGACCAGCGGCTGGGCCGGCACCTCACGGAGGACGAGATCGAGCGGTTCGCCAAGGAGGACCCCAAGATCAAGCGGCACCTGGACGTGATCCGGCGCAAGGACCTGCTGGAGCTTGTGCTGGAGAAGATGGAGAGCCTGCGGCAGCTGGAGGGGCGTGAGAAGTCGCGGCGCACGGGCGGTGTCGGCCAGAACGAGAAGCAGTCGGGCAGCCGATGGGGAATCTTTTAGATGTCAGATGTAGATGTCTAGATGTAGATGTCTAGATATAGATGTCTGATTTAGATATCTGGATCTAGATGTCTAGATTTAGAAGTCTGGATCAGATGTTCGGTTCCCTTGTTACGATCCATGGGCGTTTGGTGTTTGTTTGTCCTGCTGTCCCTCTTTCGTTGATCTGCCGTTTGATCTGTCCCTCTCCTGTTGACTCTGTCAGCTCTGTCGGCTCTGTCACCCTCACTCCTTTGATGATGTTATGCCCCTGTACCCCTTGACCCTTTCCCCTTTACCCTTTACCCTTTACCCTTTGTCTTGCCTTGCCCTGCTATTCTTTGGTCTCTTCTCACTTCCGTCTCTTGGTTTTCTCCCTTGGTTAATCTCTCCGCTTTGCTTCTGTCTTCGACCCTTTCACAATGATAAAAAAATCAACGCAAATACCCTCCTCGATATGTATGCGAGTTATATTAGATCTACCTCCCATGAAAGCAACTTTATGAAACAGAAGCTGTAGAAGGTGAACGGGGTGCTGTGATGATGCCAGTATATACGTATATTCAAAATGTAAATGCTATAATAGATGTATGAATAGATGTCCAAATGTCCTCCTTCGCTGCCTGCACCTACACTCACCCGTCGAGGCTTGTTTGTACTGTCACCTCCCACCGCAGGCTGTTGCCGCGGCCGTAGCCTTCGCCCAGCCGGTTCTGCACGACGCGTGCGATGCGCGTCCGCAGCTGCCGCAGCGAGCTGTCGTCGTCGTAGCCCTGGGCTACACGCACGTTCAGGTTCGCCATGCACAGGCCGTAGTGCACCTGCCAGAACTGCGCATCCTCGACGCGCGCCACCTGCGGCTCCGATGCAATCTCGTCCAGCACGGACGACACGGTCGACATGTTCTTGCTGTCGGGCACAGGGATGCTGCCTTTGACGGCAGACGTCCCCTCAATCGTCTGTCCGCCGTCCTTGCCGTTGTACGACATCAGCAGCATCAGGCCCTGGGCCACAGCGAGGCGCGCGCCCAGCAGCAGCATCGACAGCGCAATCGTCGCACACAGCAGCCGGTCCAGCCACGTCTGCACGGCCACAAACATGAGCGGCAGCACCAGCAGCACGAGCGACACGGCCATGGTCAAGAAGTGGAACGGGTTGGCCAGGACCGACGACAGGCCGATGCTCGACAGCACGTTGGTCATCCACGACATGGCGCCCAGGAACATGGACACAATGCCGCCGGCGCCACGCCCGCTCTTGACACCGATTCTCTGCGAAAAGGGCGCGACGCCGTGCAGCAGCAGCAGCGAGCGCCGGATGCGCGCGTGGTTGCCCAGGCCGTAGGCGCTCACCAGCGTGCTCAGGAACGCCGCGAGCGCCGGGAAGTCGACAGTCCCTGGGGCGATGTAGCGCGCGTGGTGGTGCCCGCTGTGGCTGCCAATGTCGAGGTGCGGCGACGTGAGGGTCGTGGCGCCGAGCGTGCCGTCCGGCACGGGGTGCGCGTGGCCAATGTGAGGCGCGTTGCTGCCGCTCTCGGCGGCTGCTTCGAGGCAGTCTTTGAGATCGTGGCTCAGCAGATCGAAGCCGCCGAACACGAGGAAGATGCTCATGGCGAACCCGGCCAGCACCTCGGCGCGGCGCAGGCCAAAGGGGTGGCGGATCGTGGACCGGCGCCAGACCTCAAAGTTGCCGAGCACGTCCACGGCGACACACACGGCGGCCGAGCCGACATCAAAGAAGACCAAGTGCGAGAGCGCCGTCAGGGCCAGGCTGTCGCCGCCGTCAGAGGCGCACCAGAACACGAGCGTCGCAACAGCAGCATGGCACATGCACCAGTAGAAGCGCGCGCGCTGGTCGCGGTGCATGCTGCCCCAGGCCTCGCGGACGGTGGGGATGGGCAGCGACGCAGGCAGCACCGGCGGCGGGCGCGGCGGCGGCTCCTGGAAGATCTGGTGCTGCGCCGAGACACTACTGTGCTTGTAGCGATGGCCGCGACGCAGGCCGATGTTGGACTTGACGGGCGACGTCGAGATGTACTCGGTCTGGAAGTTAAAGGGGTTGCTGTCGCCGTCGCCGTTTTGGCCGGTCTGGTCGTTCTGGCCCTGGATGGCGATGGGTGCCGAGCCGGCCGGCGATGACGAGAGGTCGTCCATGGCGCCAAAGGACCCAGAGGGCGGCCGGAGAAAGCTGTTGGGGCTGAGGTAGCTGAGACTGAACCCGGCGGACAGGCGGTTCTGGGCGTAGGCTTTCGAGTGCGCAGCGGGTGTGCGCGGCTGGGGAGAGGAGTTTCCGAGCGAGTGCGCGAGAGCGTGTGCGTGAGAGGGAGAGGGCGAACGCGAATGCGAATGCGAATGGGGGAGGGAGGAGTCGAGGCCGGGGGATGGGCTGCGTCTCAGCAGGGCTTCGGCATGGGGGTTGCGCGGCAGCAAGCTGTCGTCGTTGTCGGCGGCGTCGTCGTCTGCAGTGTGTTCAGCCGTCGTTGTCTTCTCAGTCTGGTCGTCAAAGTCGGTATCCTCGACCTCAAAGCTGAACGGGTCGTCGTCGTCGTCGCCGTGGTCGCCGTCGTTGTCCGAGGTCGGCTCGAGGAGGATGGACGGCGGCGCCGGAGAGGACGCAAGGGGCTGCTGCGGGGGCAAAGGCCGTGTGGGAGAATTGCCAGTGGTGCCAGTGGTGCCAGTGGAGGAGACGGAGATGGATGGTGGTGCCGGGCCGGACGCCATGTGCAGCGGTGGGATGTGTGGTCGCGCGTGAAGGGTCGCGGGATGCGATGCGGCGTGTCGACTCTGTGCGGCCGAGTGGAGGAAGATGCTCCGTAGCGGCAGGCGGACAATGGCGGCAAATGGCAGGTGACAGGTGAGTGCACTAGCAGCAGTAGCCCGTAAGTCGAAAAGGGAAGTAGCGGAATACAGCCTCGCCGACGTTGCAGGAAGCAGCCGGTCGTGCCTTCTTCGCGCTGCTAGACTGCTCGTAAGCGTGCTGGTGCTGTTTCCTGTTCTGGCCAAGTCGCCTGTTCTGCCATCCGGGTTGCGCCTTCCCCGTTTGCGGTGTGCAGGCGGATGTCCCTTCTTCTTTTGGCCTAGCTAGCGCGACGGCAGAGGGAAGGAGCAGCGGGCTACTGAGTATTACTGAGTATGACTGAGTAAAAGGAAAGAGCGATCGGTCGTGGCTGTCGCGAGTACAATATGCAACTATGCGGGAGCTTATACTGCTTAAGCGGAACGGGGCTGCAGTGGACGAGATGGTGCGCGGTTGTTGTGGTCGTTCACGATGTTGTTTCGTGCTGCATTGTTTCGATGGCCGTGTCGTTGTGTCGTTGTGTCGTTGGTCGTTCGTTGTCGCTGTGCTGCGCCCATTGAAACGCTTGAAACGTGCGCCTGTTTATGCGGCCGAGCCGGCGTGGCCCAAACCGCCTGTAATAATTCCCGTTTAGGTGGAGAGTGCCCCGGAAAGAGTGTCGTCATAGCCTGAGGGTCGCCTGGTCTGGAGCGGGCTTTACTGGTCGTGATTAGCTAATACGCCTGCCCGCTGACTTATCTGCCGGTTATAGGGGCCGCGCCTAGCGTATTTGCACTGTGCGCACTGTAGAGAATGCTCCCCTTTTGCCTCTTAAAGCACTTCATGTCCAGATGAAACGGCCTGCATAAAACGACGACGACGACGACACTGTCGGGAGGAGTGAGAATTCAATGTACTGAGAAGAGGATAAATGTATCAGAAGGATGGAACGATGCTGGGCCGATTGGCCGATAAATATGGGGCAAAT
>JANSLV010000075.1:0-142097 GCA_029298845.1 Ophiostoma perfectum
AAAAAAAAAAATTATTTTTAAAAAAAAAAAAAAAAAAAAAAAAAACTACATATATCTACAGTTATGATATACAAAACCAATCTCAAGTAAAGAGAGCTATAATATTATACCCTTTGCAAGTAGTATAATACTCATAAGAGTTGTAAAACCTCATTAAACGGTCACACGAGAAAACCATTGTTACAAGCCGGATTCTAGAACTCGGTCTAGACACAAAATGGTACCTATCATCCAGCTGCTATGGGGGACATGGATGACATTGACCAGGGTCAGACACTACAAACTATTTTGATGGAAGTAGCTAGACGCAGCTGGACGTGTATCACGTATTGCTGTACATGACGATGGGGTGAAGGGCAAGCCAAACGTAGTGATGGTCATTACGCCAGATGATGCCGCGATCCTGGACACCTCTGGCTTAGAGCTCAACTACAATGTCAGCACGAACAGGGCTCTAACTTGCGGATTTGTGAGTGAGTAGACAACACACTAGAAACCAGGCAAGGGAGTGCTGCATATCTGTGTGCCTGAGATGAGCTGGATGACTGATGTTCATTCTTTTAGTTGCTGGGTTTCGTTCTATTGTGCCCTATTTCTTAAATACTCACTTCTCCCACATCATTGCCTTGTGAATATGTTGATAACGTTTCTCTCCCAATATTTTTTTGTTAGACGTGGTGATGGTCTGTTGTTAGATATTAGTCAGCAATCTCAACATGGCAGTTCGTGATAAAGCTTATTCTTCTTTATGTGATGCAAGTGACAACGCTCTGTGTGCGATAGGGGCAAGATAGCTCGACCGATAATGGCGCTGCATTATTGCTAGTAAAATTACACAACAGAGCTGGTTCAATGGAGCACCGCCCAGTATCTTAGCAGACAAAGAAATTGCTGGAAGCTAGGCCTCGGGGATTACGGAGCACTGGCAAGGCCTAGCCAATCACTGTCTGCCTCCCTGTCCTCGCTCTTACTGCGCTACTGGTGCTGCTACTGCCAATTGCTGCCTTTCCCAGTCACGCAAGCGTCTTCCGTTCTTCTTCTCTTCCGTTTCTTCTTCCTCCCTATCCCCTTTCCACCATCACCCGACAAGCTCGATCGCCATCTCCGCAAATCCCCAACCATGGCGCAGGTTTTCAACAGCCTCTTCGGAGGCGGCAAGGCTGCCGAAAAGCCAATCGGTGATGCTGGTGAGTCTTGACGGGAGCCGCCGCGACGTAGCTTGCGGGCGATCTGTTCTTTTTGCCCTGCGCCTTGCGTCGGTTGTGAGTTTGGCCATGGTTGATACTGACACAATGCCTCTTAAGACTTTGCCGACTTTGGTGCCTCGACTGGCGCTGCGGCTGCTGCCGGTGCGGCCGCTGCTTCGAACGCGCCCGCCTTCACGAAGTGGTACAACATCCACGAGCGCCACTCCCTCAGCGAATTCAAGATTGAGTTTATCATCTTTGGCATGATGGCCGTCGTGCTGATTGTGCACGTCATTGGCACGCGCCTCAACCGCAGCAAGGCCCACGGCTGGGTCAAGGCACACGTCGGCCTGCTCGCGAGCGAGTTCGCCCTCGTCGGCTTTGGTCGCGTGCCCAAGCGCATCGAGGGCAGCGAAGTCAGCGACGCCGTTGTGCTCGAGGGCCTGGCCAACACCGCGAAGTCGGCCGACCCCAAGTCGCTGCTCAAGGAGAACTCGCTGTTCGAGTTTGCCTCGTACGCCACCGGTCGCCAGAACGTTGCTTTCGTCGACATCAAGCTCAAGCTCATCAAGCGCTTCAACCCCATTGTCATCCTCGCCGAGACCGTGCTGGGCTTCTTTGTCGAGAGCATGCCCGGCCCTTCGGATACCCTCGAGGCTACGCTGTACCCCTTTGACGGCAAGGAGTCCCTGACGATCACTGGTGCCCCTCCGGCCGGCGCCGGCAAGAGTACCTATGACGGATTCGTGTGGGCCATTGTGAACAAGGACCGCATGAAGTCTGTGCGCGACGACCGCTTCGATGTCTCTATTACCTTCACCAAGGACAACGCGAAGCTGCCGCCGTGGCTGACGGTGATGAGCGAGAGTGCCGAGATCACCGAGAGCCTGCTGACCCCCGAGCTCGTTGCGGCTGCCAAGGCGGCGGGCGAGAACTTGGACTACCTTATCATCTCGGACCAGCCGGTTGAGAAGCCGCTGACGCTCGACGAGACCGCCCCGCGCAAGCGCATCTTCCTCAAGTACCGCCTCCCCTCGGACAGCAGCGCTGCTGCCTACGAGAGCCTGCTGCCGATCTTCTCGTACTTTGTCCGCTCGGCCGACATCCTGGTGCAGTCCGCGCACCTGCGCCCCGAAGTGCTGCGCAAGGTCAAGGCTACGCGCGACGACGTTGTCAAGGGCATCAAGAAGGCCGACGAGGACAGCAAGGCCGAGGAGCGTGCTGTCGAGCGTGAGAAGCAGCGCAAGGCGAAGCGTGATGCGGAGCTGAGTGCACTGGACCCCAAGGCGCAGAAGAAGTACCTGGACCGCGAGCGCGAAAAGGAGATGCGCAAGATGGCGAAGAAACAGACGATGCGCGCTTAGCAGTAGTTCAGGCATAAAATAGTAGAGGGCAGGAGGATGCAAGCTGGCGTGCTAGCATACGTTGTTGATACGGAGGCGAGGAGTACGATACATAGATGAAGGATAGCATGGCATGGGTGAAGTAATAAAAATGGTGAAATTGAAATTTATTTTCCAGTACCGTCCTTATCTAGTGGTGTCTATATGACTATTATGCCTCTTCCTTGCCCAGAATATCCTTGACACGCTGCACCTTGTCGGCGGCCGTCTGCTTCTTGTCGGTGCGCGTGCCCACACGCATGGAGCTCTGCACGCGCAGGACCCCGCGCTGGTGCACGACGGTGTGTGCCTGGCCAATAACGCGCATGACGTCGTCCCAGGAGCCCTCGACAGTAGTGCCGGCCGAGTGCATAGTGACCGTCAGGCCCGAGGCCTCGAGCAGGCGCTGCACTTCGGCGACATCCTCGGCCACTGAGACGTTGCCAGTGCCGACGGGGATCAGGCAAAAATCGGCATAGCACGCAGCCGGGGTGGGCACGGAAGAGTAGTCCATGGCGGTGTTGGGCACGACAAGGAGTGCTCGGGTGAATTGGAATGCGGGCGCAGTTGCTGACGATCTGAGAGGGCGCAGGGTGCGTGGTGCCGAGCGAGCAAATAGAGACAGCATATCGTGTTTGTGTGGTGTATCACATTACGGGGAGGTGGTTTGAACGTGGCACTAGGATTACTCATCAGGTCGGGATTAAGATCGCGGGCGCATTGCCACTAAAACGCCGCCGGGACATCAGCGTTGCAACGGATCAGCCCGACGTCGCCAAAGGTCATCGTAGTTTACATGTCAGCTTTATTCAACATGGATAGTATTTGTATTGTCAATTGGTATTTAGGTATTTAATTGTTTTGTTGTATTATCGAGCACTGCCGTGACACAATACATCAAACAGATCCAGCCGGCGCAGCAACCGCTCATAAATAAGCAAGGGGTGCGCGACTCAGCCTTGGTTCTGCCTGCAAATGGTATATGCTATTTGCTATCTGTTATTTGCCATGGAATTGCGATATCTGTTTCTTCGCAATCCAAGTGCGGCCTGCCTGTTTTCTTCATCAACCAAGGCACACGCAAACGCCGATATTTCGGCGGGGCTTGACCGGGTGTCTGCCTCCCCGGCTCGCTTGGCTCATGCTAGACAAGACTAGATGCTGCAGAAGCGATGCGCTCGGCAGTGTCGGATCGACTTCGCAATTGCGTTTTCTGGAGATATGTTCCAACTCGCGTAACCGAAGAAAGGAATGCGGGACTGTCGCCAGGTGAAGCGTAGAGAAGGCTTTTCTCAAAGCGCTGCGATGTGCTGTTATGCGGCCATGCCGTGTCGACGACCGTGCGATTGTGCTGTCGTTATATATTAAAATGCGTCGCTCGCGGATATAAATAAAACCATAATGCGTATGGTTGGTGCTTCAGTAGTAGTCGGCCTGCTTGGGGCCGGGCTGCCGTGTCCGGGTGGTGCACGGGCTGATGCCCTCGAGGCTGACGCGCGCCGTATTGGATGCGCCGAACCGGATCTCGTAGGTGTTAAAGGTGGCCTGCACACGCTGCGCATCGGTCATGTCCTCCCAGCGCAGGCCGTCCAGATTGGCGGGGGATGGGCGTCTGGCGGTGTTGGCATTGTCGCTGCGACCGGTGTCTGAGCCGGAGCGCAGGTCGGATGACGTCGACGATGTAGAGGGCTTGCTGCGGCGCGAGAACTTCTTGGTGAGCATGCGGCCGACGACCGACGGTGCCTGCTTGCGTTCGTTGTCGCTGGTGGTCGACGTCGACGTGCTTGAGGTGTTGGATGTGTTGGACTTGCGCACCATGCGACTCAAGCGTTCCTTTATCGACATTGTGAATGGCTTGAGGGGTTGTATTGAGAAGCGAATGAGAAGCAAAGACGAGGTCGAGTTGTGAGCTCGGGTTGGTGCGGTCCAGCTGGTGAGGCTCTTAAAGGTGCATGGGTAAGGTCTGGATGTGGAGGGTGACGTGATGCGATGGGTATGCAGGGGACGACGTTGGAAGAGATCCCGGAGAGATTGAGTGGAAATCAACGAGTATATTGGAATAGAAAGAAGAATGAAGACGGCAGAAGAGCAAGAATAAGAAACAAGAGATAAGAAATAAGATAGCAAAAGGGAAGGAGGAAAAGATGGGCGAGACGGCCGGACTAACAAACGCATTCTTCCCATGTTTTGCATAGTCATGACCGAATACCCATTCGTGCTTGACTACGGATTCTAGAGTCTTGCCTTCCCGTTGTTCTTTCCCTGTTGGACAAAAGGCCCCTCTTCGCGCCTTCCTAGGCTGCTCGCGCGAAACGCCCAAGTATCTTTCTCTGGCGTCTTTCTCCTTTGCGTTTGTCACTAATGGCGTCCAGACCTCGCTAGACTTGCATATCGAGACATCCAAGAGAATGAGTGCCACCAACCGCTTGCTACAGATACAACAGGTACATGTCTATGCTTACACCCACTCCGCGCTGCCACTCTCCGTGCTCCGTCTACGTGCTCATTGGGACCACGTTAGTTCCTTCTCTTTTGGGATAACCGTGGGGACTCCAGTGAGCAGAGGGGCAAAAAAGAACAAAAGAAGGAGCCGGACGAGCACGAGCAAACAAAGACGATGGGAAGGACCACTAGAAGTAAGGTACAACAGCCACGGTGTTGGTCATACTGTGCACGGCTTTGCCGGTCGGTATAAGTGGGTACGTTTATACTGTGCTACAACCTGTCAAACTGAAGTATCTGCACACAACGAATCGCAACATGCATTTTCAACTGCAGCTTCTGCTCTTTGCTGCATGTCCCTGCGTCTGTGGCTTATTTGAATCCAGAAAGTCTGTCCTTCTGGTTGATGCCAAGTAACACTGGCTGCAATAAACGGCGAGTTGAGGGATAAGTGTGCGCACAGTGTATACAGCAAGATACAACCGCAACAAGACACTGTGCGCAACACCCATCTCACGCTCGCCACCAATGGAACCAGCCTGAACGAGTTTTCAACTCTGTAAGTATTGTCAATTTACTCGTATGAACGCTTAAATCGACTTCGAGCCCCGTGCTATAAGTGTGCATACTACCACACGCTTTTGTTCTGGAAGTGTTCTGGGCTTTGCAGGATATGACTGGGATTAGCGGAATCGAGCTGGGCGTCGGCCATCGGGCATCGGCCCCAGCCACCAGACGAAAGCAAAAACGAAACGGCAACGGAGAAGAGAAGATGGATGGAGGAGAGATGATCCAGAAACCCACTTGGTTACGACGGCTTTGTGGGCTACGTGGGCCCTATTTGCATTCTAGAAAAAGTCTACTCAGACTGGCAACTAGCCGGTAGACGGGCACTGGTTTTGCGATGACTGGCCGATGCACGGGACACAACCGTTGTGCAGACGTGCAAAATAACTGTAGAACAGTAATCACCCCAGGTAAACACCGCAAAATTGAAGGTGGCTCGGTAGTTGTAGTCCTGATTCGCGTACGATGCAAGGCAACGATAGGAATACTATGCATAGCAGCGAGGTAGAATAGAACTGGCGCTCGATCCGATGAATCAGAACGGTACAGGCATGCCAGACTTGACCCTTCCGACGAGTTGAACCTTCGTCTAGCTTCTTCTCTACGAGTACTTCTGTCCGTCGTAGCCGTCGTCGATCAACGGTGTGTCCGGGGACTTGTCCAGGCTGATGCGAACCAATCATACTGTACCGTGCACTACCACCATTCCTTATTTTAGACGGAACTAATGGTACGCAAATCCGGACGAAAGCCTGCTCGTGGTCCGAATATCAAGGATGTGGTTGTAGTCTATGCTGCGATGTGCTGTTAGATGTCGTCGTGACCACTGAAGAAACAAGAGGAATGCAACTTCCGCATCCGCTTGCTTGCACTGTATTGTGATGCCGTCGATGACGTGCATTTACGCCGTTCCGCCATACCCATGCCTGGCATCTGCATTGGCCACTCGTAACAGCTACCAAGGTTAAAGACAGCTACAACTGAAGAGCACCTTTGAATACGAACTGACATAGTAAAATTGTATCGATATTTTGAAGTCGTAAATCGGTGTAATGTGTCAAGAACAAATAAAAAAATGTCATGAAAAGAAGTGACCGTGCCGATGTCGTTTTGACCAGGTGTGCCGTTTATGCAGGCATTGTGAAGATGCACTGTAATAGGCCTAGCGCCTGCGTTGCCAGCCTATCTTATCTCCAGCGCGTTGCATCAGCCTTCCAGGGACAGGCTGTCGCTTGCTCCTGAATGTGGTAAGCTCCACTGGCGATAGACGACAATCGTCAATTTGGCGACAGCAACAGCAGTCGACGACCAGCATGCGACGACGGCACGAATAACAATACACGGTACACACATTTACGCAAATACCCAGTCAAAGCTCAACCTCGACCGCTCATCCCATCATGTACCACCTGGCCAAAGGCCTCTACATGCTGGCCACAAGCAAAGATGGTAAGCTCCGACGACGCTACACCCTTGCGTCGCGACACGTGCTGACAGTGCTAGAATACTCTGTGATTCTCCTCGGCCTCGACAATGCCGGCAAGACGACGTTTCACGAGCAGGTCAAGTCGCTCTTTGCCAACGACCCCTCCACGGCGCCGCCGCCCAACCTCCAGACCGTGCCCACCGTCGGCCAGAACGTGTCGACCATCACGCTGCCCGACATGTATATGAAGCTCTGGGACGTCGGCGGCCAGATGAGCCTGCGCCGTCTGTGGCAGAGCTACTACCAGAGCTGCCACGCCATCGTCTTTATCATCGACAGCACAGACATTGGCGACCTCACCGACACAATATCAGGGATGAAGGCGGCCGACGACACCACGACGAGCCGGTCAGGGTCCATATCGGCCTCCCAGGGCGCAGAGGGAAGCAGCGATGCCAAGCCGTCCTCTGCGACATCAGGGGCCGCCGCAGCCTCGGGCGAAGAGGTCTCGCGCCTGGACGAGTGCCGCATGGTCTTGGAAGACGTGCTCCAGCACAGCGACACCGAGGGCGTGCCGCTGCTGATCCTCGCCAACAAGCAAGACCGCGAAGACTGCGTCGAGGTCGTGCGCATCAAGGAGGGGCTGGTCAAGAAGGTGTTTGAGGGCGAAAAGGCCTCGAGCATTCGCGACTCGCGCGTTCTGCCAGTCTCTGCCCTTACTGGCACCGGTGTGCGCGAGGCTGTCGAGTGGCTGCGGTCGCGCGTCAAGTGGAACAAGGAGTCCCGACCGCCTGTGCGACGGTAATTTGCCCGTTCGTTCTTTTCGCATCTTTTAGCTGTCGTTTTGTTGATACTGTTCAGCGTTTCTTACCACTACCCCTTGTTTTGTATTATATATCCACAGCGTATGATCAACAATGCTGTAAAATCCAGCCCTTTTTAGTTTTGATAACGCGATTATATTCCTGTTCCCTTGTTCTCGCCAGTATATGCTATTTTACAGGGTATCATTACATTCGTATGCTTTTGCTTTTGCTTTTGCTGCTTCAAGTGCTCACAATATTTCCTCTATCCCGATTCCCAGCACTGTACTACCGAGCGTTCTCGGCAGATAGCTCAGCAATTAGGCCGCCCTTGTCACGGTTCGCGGCATCATCGGCAAGCGCCTTGTCAACGATAGTCGAGAACTCGCGCGCCTTGACCAGCGCAATCTGTGTGCATTTCAGGATGGACACGGCCTCTACGGGCGTACCGCCCAGCTTTGCAATCTGCGAGATCTCGCCGTGCCGGTTCAGGCTGATTGTGCAGCTACCAACGCGTGCCTGCTCTTCCAATAGTGTTGCGTCCAGGAGCGAAATGTCTGCTGTGTGCTCGTCCTCGCCCGTTGCGCCCTTGTCGCCGCTGCCGCTACTTGAGAAGTAGCTAAAGGTGATGCAGAACGGCGAATGAAGCCAGCTCAGTGGCACGGGCTCACGCTCGGCAGGTGTGTAGACAGTGAGAACACCAGCCTCAATGCTGGTCTCGGGCTTGCGGAAGTGACGCAGGGCTGCCACGACGGCGAGGCACGATGCGTCTACCAGGTTGCCGTCGTGGGCCATGACGTGGACATCGACACGGACGGACCAGCACTTCTGGCCGGCCGATAGACACAACGATTCGGTATCGAGTGCGCCCGACCTCCGCAGAGTCTTTTCGAGCAGACGGGAAAGGAGTACTTCCGTCTCGTTTGGGCGGCCGGCCTCGAACGACGGACTGGCCATGGGGCTGAGCTCGGTGATAATGTTGAAGATGCCGTCAAACGGGCGGTCGGAGAACGGGACTGTGACTTCGGCGGTGGCTTTTGCGAGCACTCTGGTGTTTCCTAACCGGACATCGGCCACGCCATACTCGTCGCCCAGAGTCAACGTGATCGGCCGGTAGTCGTCAAATCCGCGGCCGTCGAGGCGCAAACCCTCCTTCAGAGCTTGGCCGAGGAAGGCCTTCTCGTTCAGAGATGGCTCGAGTTCGCGGGGCATTGTGTTGGCCTTTTCGGGGAGAACGGAAGAGGACGATATAGGCCCGTATAGAGTTAGAGATATATTAGAAATAAAAAAGTATGAATTCGAACAAATGTTCTAATACAGCCCAAAAGAGTTGACTGCCACTGTAGGCAGTGAAGCTCGAGGGGCAGAATTGTTTTTCTGCCAAAGGCGGTGAAGTTTTGGCTGCTGCAAAACGGGGCCTGCGCGCGCCGCGCCACCCACTGCTGCCAGGCGCTACTTACTGGCTGGCCACTGGAGCCAGGCCAAGGCTGTGATCATCCGTGATATTAACCTTGCGCTTTGCACTTGACTACTGCTCTCCCACGTTCATCTTCAACCTCACCGACAAAATGACGACAGCCCACAGACCTACATTTGACCCGGTATGTCTGGTTTTAGTTCTTAGAACCTCAAGCGCTCTTACCATACTAACTTCATAGGCCCGCGGCAAAGAGGGCCCCAAGGGCCCGGCCTACCATCAACGCCTCCTGCCAGCACACACCCAGCTTAAATTCCGCCAGTCTGGCCAGGGCGGCGATGCTGACGCCGAATCCCGTGACCTGCGCGCCGAGCTCCTGGCCGCCGAAGCCGCCCACTACGCCAAGATCAAGGGTGCCCCGGCGCCTGCATCTACCGACGACGCCGAATCCGCCGTCCCAACCACAAAACGCCTGCTCGGCGACGCCGTCGAAGACCCCGAAGCCAAGCGGCGACGTATCCTCGCCGAAACACGAGACATTGATGCTGACGACGATTCGGACGACAGCGACGAGGGCAGCGAGAAGGGCGGTTCCGGCAAGGACGATGACGACGACGACGACGACAGCAGCGACGCAGACAGCGACGACAGCGAAGACGACAGCGACGACGAAACAGCAGAGCTGCAGCGCGAGCTGGAAAAGATCAAGCGTGAACGGGCAGAGAAGCGCGAGCGCGAAGAGCGCGAGAAGGCGGCGGCCGAGGAGGAGGAGCACGCACGCGACATTGCGCTGGGCAACCCGCTGCTGAACAAGCCCGACTATGCCATCAAGCGGCGCTGGGACGACGATGTCGTATTCAAGAACCAGGCCCGCGGCACAGACGACAAGGGCAAGCAGAAGGAGTTTATCAACGTGAGTCACTCGCGCCTCTCATCGTTTGGTTGTATCCTGACTCTTACTAACATTACAGGACCTCCTTCGTTCCGACTTTCACAAACGGTTCATGGGCAAATACGTGCGGTAGAGACGACGACAAGAATGCTGGGGCCGGCGTTTATGGAGAAAGTGCTTGCGTTTTGCTCTTTGTATTTTCTTGGCTTGTCTAGTTTTTCGTTCCAAATACCACTGCTTTGCATTGTCATGTATACAGCCGCCACGTCTCGTGCCTATTCCAGTATGCCAGTGACAAATAAGATGTGTGCCTTGTACTAGGCGTAGAACCGCAAGGTTGTTTGTATTTGGATTAACCATATGAGATGTACATGCTGAATGACATGCTGGCAGTGTGCTGCATGGCGGCCGTCTATAGACCGTGAGGAGGCCCCGGCCGCTGGTTATGTGCGCGCGAGTCACCGCATCGGAGGGGAAATGTCCGCAACTGCGAGTTGTCTACCATTTTGCAAGTAAGCACCGATTGCAACCCCCCAATTTGTTAGCAGCCATGCCTTGTTCTTCAAGCTCTGCCTTTTGCGTCTTCCTGGACGACATCGGTGCTGCTGCAGGCACGTGCAGCAGACTGCCCTTTTCTTCTCTGGCTAAGTGTCGGTCTTTAGACAGAATGGGAGGACCAGACGGGATGCTGTCAGGTGATGGACTCTTTGCGACATTTGTAGTGGTGGTGATTGGCTCCTTACGCCTGAATCCACTAACCGATTTCCGTTCAGGCTTCTCGATAAGTTCTAACCCGTATACCGAGCCTTGGATAATAAATCTGAGTCGTTTGATAAGTATCTTGTGCGCATGGAAAATGTGTAGAACTTTAGGTTGTATTCTTGTTTTGCTTTACGTTTCTTGGACATTTGCATACCCCAGTTGCCGCCGCAATTTTGCCGATATAGTTTAACCTGGACAGTAAAATATCAATGTGACTAATCTATTTCGCTCATTGGCGCCCGGTTGCACTTTCCTCTATGCTATATCCCCGAGGAAGGAACGAGGCTCAGGATAGGCAGACATCGCGTGTCTTGAGTTTCTTACTGTGCAAAACCCTGGATAATAAGCTGCACTCCTTCTATTTTCGTACGTAGGACTGTGTACTCACAAGGAAGGAGGAGCCGGCGCGTGGGATACAACGACGGAGGCTGGCGCGGACGCAACACGGCGGTGCGAGCATATCAGTAAGAATACTGGGGGCCTTTCTCTCGCTATTTCTCTTGCGCATACTTTTCCCTCTTTTCACTCCCTGACTCCTATGGGCTTTTTCGCTCTCTTTGCCTCTTCCACAATTGCTGATCTACCTTCACCCTCTTTCCTCTCTCCTCCTTGCTCCTTCCTCTTTTGCGTTTCTTGTGCCTTCGCACTTTCCTTGCTCTTTTTTGAATCACGCTCCTGCCTCTAGCCGGGTCTATTGCGTCACCGACTCTGCCGAAGCAGAGATCACATGGGGTTGCTCTTTCCCCATCTACTAATCCATCCGAAGCGAGGCATAGCACGCGCCCACCGCGTATGAGGCACGCCTTACCCACATCCACCTTCAACAACCACGACGTGCAACTTTGGCTCTGCTTCCAATCGCTTTGCGGTTAGCTAGCCTGCCCTATCAAATACACGCCTTCACCACTCGCCTGGCGCCGCTACTGTCGCCGTGCGCTTCGCTGCCGCATGGCCGACCGACTCGCTGAATCGCCGGCCACGGCCGCTGCTCACGCCTCACTACGCATCAAGCGCAACACGGTACGTAACCACGACCCCGGCGATGGCAGATGGATGGACATGAGCTGTAATGGACGAAGGTGCTCGTCCAAAGCCAAAGAGACAATCACTATGCGCGTCTGCGGCTGCTCCCGTGTCTTGTGTGACATATGTGGTGGCAGGCGGAACCAGAAGCGCAATCTCAGAGGCAATCGCAAAATCCAAACATCGTGGAAAATCCCCAAAGGACGATCAAATTATAGAATATAAACTAATGTGAACTGGTATAGGCGTGTGTCAATTGCAGAGACAGTAGTATGACGTCCCTCTCCCTCGCGCGTACCCTACCCTCCCCTAATCCCAAGGACTCTAACATCGGCACCGATTCGCTTTCAGCCCTTGTCCACTTTTCGATGCAGACGACTCTCGTCGGCTTCGATCTCGGCGTCCCTTCTCCCCATTCCCCACAATACTGTCCTACTTTCCCATTGCGTCCGCATTTGCCTACTTGCTACTTGTAATACGGAGGAATGTTTATTCTGACTTGCATCACCAGAGGTCAAGTGCAACACCAACCCAGACCCCAACCTGCCATGCACGCGATGCACAAAGCTCCAGCTTCCTTGCGTCGTCGACAAGTCTCATAAACGAATCAGTCGAAGAAGGTGAGCGTTTTGCTTTGTTGTAACCTGCCATAAACTACTTATGCATGGTATACATTGCATACTCATCAGGACTAACAACTCTAGCAAACTTGAGGAACTCCAGCAGGAAGTTCGCAGCATCAAGGAGGCCGTCGGCAAGTCTTCTACTGTACCGTCGCCGCTGCACAATCGCACACTTCCGCCAATCAACTCAAGAGATGGCCTGCTTTTCCACACGTTGCCGCCCATGCGGCCTTTTGATGCGCCAGTCCTTCTACCCCCCGTGATGACGCCCTCTGTGACGACGACTCCGACACCCAAGACCATCATCTCGTCCACTAGTGGCCGTGCAGCCGAGCCTCGTGCTCTCAAGTCACGGGCGTTCTCCGGCGAGGACATCAACTACTACTTTGACAAGTACTTTGAGCACTTTCACACGTACTTTCCCATCATCCGCTCGCGGGACCCGGACAAATGCTACGAGTCGGCCCCGATCCTCTTTTGGACGATCGTCACGATTGCAGCCCGCCGGTTTGGCCGTGACGAGTCTGTGCTGCCATTTCTGACCGAGTCTTTGCCGTCGGAAGTTTGGGGTGCTATGGGCAACCCGCCGCTCCCACTGGGTGTTATCAACGCCCTGCTGCTGCTGTGTGCGTGGCCTTTTACGACCATCCGCTTTCTCCGAGACCCGTCGATGATTTTCTCCTCGATTGCCATGAGCTCATGCTACCTGATCGGCCTGCATACTGGCAAGGGCGAGCACCCCGAGCTGGCCAACCCCAACTTCCAGATTCGCAATACCGACGAGGAGGCCACCTTCACATGGGCCGGCTACAATATCATCTCGCAAAAGGTCGCATCCTACACTGGCTGTCCAGCAACTGGCCAGTTCTTCAACAAGACGATCGAGACTATTCTCGACCAGTCGTCGTCGGTGCCAGTTCCATTGAACTTTATCATTCTCCTCGAATGCGCGAGGTTCTCTAATCGCGTCAGCAAAACCACTGTTGCCAGTCTTGAAGAGAACCGAGGCATATCTCACCACATTGTGGACATGTTTGAAGAAGAATTTGACAAGGTTCAGAGACTCCTGTTCCCCGGCATCTCAGGTATATATTCATTACTGTCTGCATATTTGTTGGTGGGAATGACCGTTAACATACTAGAACTCGACTACTTTACGCTTCTTTCTACGCTCCTGGACGTACAGGCATTCTACTTTATGCCGGTGACCGACTTTAGTTCAGAGATCTTCAAGCGCAACGTCCTCAAATCGTACAGTACAGCACAGCTGGTCGTGCGTCAAGCACTGAAGCTGCAAGAAGAGGCCGGCTTTCTCTACTATGCACCCCATTTCGTTTGCAGGACACTGCTAGCGTCGGCCTGTATCACGCTCAACGTTTTGCTGTCGCCGTACATGAAGGACATGCCCATTCTCGCCAAGAGTGCAATCATGCAAGACGCCATCTTCGCAATCAAGACATGCTCCGTCCATGAGGGTGACCTGCCGCTACGCGCCTCCAAGATGATCGAGTCGTACTGGTCCGTTCACCACCTGAAGCCGCCAATGGAGATCCCAATGAAAGACGTCTCGCAGTACTCCAACCGCCTTGGGACAAGCTTTGCCTTTGACTATATCCGCCGGTGGAAGAGAGACATTGAAGCGTCTCGGTCATCGGCTACCGGTCCTTGTACAAAACGGCAGGACGGCACGCCGGCAGCTTCCACAGCCATGGACCTCTCGACGATTCAGCCAGAGAACGCCCAACTCATCGACTGGGATGCTTTCATGGACGACTTTGACTGGAGCTTCACCCCGGACTACTTTAACCCGACCTAGCTTAGAGGTCTCCAACTGTGACATAATTTCACTGTCGACCTTTTGCTGTTTCCTTATCTCATCAAAGAATACCAACACTACGATTACCCGTGCCCTCCGCACATGACCTCCAATCCTTCTTCGACCGGCCTTGGATAGGCAAGTGAGCACTGAGAAGCTTTGCTCTCGTGAGACAGGAGCAGAGACAGGAGCAGTGCAACTTTGATGCCATTCTGGAGATGCACAGGAAACAACACCCCCTCTATACCATGGCTTTGGAGCGGTCGCTCTTATGCAACTGGCGGCTGAGATGCCACTGGCGCATGCCTGAATTGCAGCTATGAGAAGACGTTGTTTCTGTTCTTTACCGACTTTTGTTTATTTTGATTTTATTGTGTTTGATGGACACGTTGTCCAGGTTTACATCTTGCTTATTGCTTATTCCCGTTCTTGAAGAATGGAAGACCGAGTGGCTGTCTTTTGACGTGTAAAAGGAGGAAGTGTTTTGGCATCAGCTCCAAGCACAGTGATTGGGTGATGAAACAAATCAAGAAACATAGCTGTCATATTAGATACCATTTGCATCTCGTTTCGGTTGTATCAATTATTTCCAGATTGTTTATATTATTATCCTTTGTGCTTTCTCGAATGCCCGTTGAGCTGGTGGATGTCCCCAGTGGCAGGACGACCCCTGCAGCAGCCCTATGGTAACCACTGGTGTCGCCACAGGGACCGACTCAGGGTCTAGAATGGCAATCAACCAAAGCTCAGAACCACGTGTAAACAAGCCACTTCAGCTCCAACCTTAACCTCAGCTCCTCAGCCTTGCCCCTAGAACCTCGTCTCAACTCGCACCACCTCATCCATTCTATTACAAAGTTCCCCTAACTACCGCAGCCATGACTGTCGCGGATCTTGCGGCTCGGGGCTATGACCTTGCCGGCCAGGTGCTGGCAGCGCCGCCGCCCGACAACCCGTTTTACCCCCCGGGTCTGGACGTGCCCGGGTACGTGCCCAACAAATGGACCACCATCGAGATCCTACCTATATTCTTTGGTTTTCTGCTTGCCTACATGGGTAGCACGTGGTGGCTTGCGCGTCGGGCCAAGCCGTCGTTTCGCAACGCGCCATGCGGCGAGCAAGCCATGTTCCTCTGGTTCACCACTTGTGAGTCCCGATGTGTTGACTCCCGCTATGATGCTATGTATCGCTGACAATACAGGTGGCGGTATACACTGCTTCTTTGAGAGTAAGTCTTGTATCCAGTACTGACTCGACCATGACTAATTTCAAGGCTATGTTGTCCTCCGCCATGCAACCGTTGCTGGCTCACAGTCTATCTTTGCCCAGCTCTGGAAAGAGTATGCCCTGTCAGACTCGCGTTATGTCGTCTCGGACCCATTTATGCTATGTATCGAAGGCTTCACGGCAGCCGTGTATGGACCGCTCTGCTACCTGACAGCGATAGCAATTGTTATGGGATACGGCAAGCCCGCTGGCAGCTCTGGGCTGCGCTACATTTTGCAGACCATGATCAGCACGGCGCACCTCTACGGTGTCATCCTCTACTACGGAACAGTAGCATCCGAGATATTGATCCACGGCGTGAGCTACTGCCGGCCCGAATTTCTTTATGTCTGGGTCTACTTTATCGGCTTCAATGCTCCATGGGTGGCGATACCAACATGTAAGTTGACGACATCTGGGCCTTTCGTGACTTGCCATGGCTGACCTTTCAGACGCCCTATACCAGAGCATCAGTGAGGTGTCCCGCATCTTCCGTGAGCACGACGATGTGGTTCACGGCATCCAAAAGCAAAAGACGGCCAAGGACGCAAAGACTGAATGAGATGTCAAAAGACGGTAGTGGGTATTCTCATAGTTTATGATTCAATTATAAGCTACATTACTGCAAGCTCGTGAGGAATTTTGTGACACGGTCTGCCATCCAAAGACGGGACTCGAGCGGGTCGACAGTGTGGCCGGCACCCGGGATGGAGGCGGAGAACTCGCTAAAGATACCCGGGGCGCAGAACGTCTTCCAGTGTGCAACGTTCTTGGGCACATCGATGGTCTTGGGGACACACTCGTCGAGCTCTGACGGCAGGACCAGCACAGGCTTGGTAAACTGGCTCCACGAAGCTTCGTGGCGGGAGTCTGGCAGGTCTGAGGAGAAGAAGTCGTCGTCGCCACTACAACGTCAATACGTGCAGCTCGGTAGGGGATTATCGGGTCGTGGCACTTACTTGAAGCCGACCAGAGAGTGCCAGCGGTATGCAGTGTGGGGAGATGTGATCATCTCGGGCAGATCCTCGGGGCGCATGAGGACATCGCCCTTGCCGTCCTTGATCATCTTCTCGGCGGCGGCAATCGTCTTTTCGTACTCGCCGGGCTTGAAGTAGGGTGCGAGGCACTCACGATCTGAGACGGGGCCCTGCAGGATGAAGCCGTCGACGGCAGGGGCAGTGCCCTCCTTGAGTGCCCGCGCATACGCCATCTGGTCCTGGCAGCCGGTCGAGTGGCCAAGGAAGACAACCTTCTCCTTCTTGAGGTTCTCACGCAGGTGCTTGACAAGCGCGGACAGGTCGGCGACGTCGTCACTGAGGCGCTTGAAGCCGTAGCCATGGAACGAGCTGTTCATGCGCAACTCAAAGATGGAGTATCCAAGTTTCTTGCCCGCCTCGCTCGTCGCAAGCTCCTGGGCAATCTTGCGGATGTAGGGCGTAGTGTGCGGGCCATCTGTCAGGCCGCCGATGAAGACGAGGGCATTGCGGGCACCGGCGGATCCTGGCGTGGTGAGCTCGTAGGTGCACGACTGGCGCGTGGGCGAGTCGTACGGGTGGACAGTGACCGAAAAGGGCGTCTTGTCAAAGGTGTCCTTGGGAGGCACGGCGTCCGAAAAGAGCTCCATTGCGAAGATGCGATGGCGATGAGCAAGATGGCCTACGTACACGATCTTCAAAGTCTCGTCAGTCCAAGCTGTGCGAATGGTATGAAGATGGAAATAATCAAGAAAGATCACAGAAGTACTTCTTTAAAAGAGAATCGAAGCGGCCGATGTGCGGGAGCCGGCTACAGCGCGTACACTGCAACTGTCTGGCTCCACCGATAGCTTCTGCGCACAATGACGCCAGACGCCAAATGGTCAGGCCCCACCCCCGCTACAGATCTGATAGCTGATAGCTAAACCAGGCAACCTCTGCAGCTTTTTTGTGCCTTGCCTCACGTTTGTATTAGGTAACGAGTTGAAAAACACACTGGGAATACGGAGCACGCTGAGCACGTCTACCAATATCAGCCGACGACAAGCGGTGATCGGCCAGGCAGAGCGCATTGCCCGTGGACCTCTGTCTCCCAACATGGAATCGCTGGCCTACCGCAACTCGTCGACGCAGCGGTCGACCCTGTTTGGCAAGGTGCGTCTCTTGACTATGACGACATGGACACGAGGGAGGCTGCATGCACGACGCGGCAGACAAGGCTGACATGACACTCTAGCTTAAACCATGCTGCCTGGCAGTGGTGCAGGCACTGAGGCGAGGTGCTGCCCCGAGCACCAGCAGTACCGGCACCGGCAGCGACGACGGCGACCTCGCCAGCAAGATTGACGACATCTGCTCCATCCTTACCGAGCAGGCCGGCTACGATGCCTCGGTCATCGACGCATCCATTGCCGACTACGTCTTCTTCCCCATCCTACCCATCCTCCAGAGCGCGAGCGAGCCGCCAATCCCCAACGCCTCTCCCTCGCTGGCCAAACGACGGTACACGGCCCGCGTCATCGAGAGCGCCACAAAATGCATCCGCGTGCTTATCCAGAGCGGCTGGAAGTCGGGCATCTCCAAAGAGAACGCACAGCGGCTGCTGGTCATGCTTGCCACCCTGGCTGGTGCCACCAGGACGGGTGATGTGCCAGAGGAGCTGGTCGTCGAGGCATACCGGGCTCTTGCAGCATTGGTCAAGGCAGCCGGTGCGGCATCGTCGGCACCCCTCATCGAGACCAATGTGGTGCCTCTCCTCGCGCACGCCGTCACTGTCATGCTCGAAGGCGCCACCGACTCGGTCATCCCGGCTATTCAGCTTGAGGCCCTGGCAGGAATTGACGCGCTGTACACCACAGTCAAGGACCTGCAGGCGCTCGCGAGCTTTCTGCCAGGCACTGTGTCCGCACTTGTGCGCGTTGTTGGCCAGCCGGGCGCACACAAGTCGCCACGGCGTGTGATTGTGCGCGCACTCGAAGTGCTGTTCGTAGTTATCGTCAACACATTGGGAGACTTGCCGACACGACGAATTGCAAAGGTGGAAGACAAGGACGACGAACCGACAGAAGATCAAGAAAAAGAGGAGCCGGAGGAAGAGGCCGACGAAGAGATTATCAGCGACGCCGTAGCTGCCGGCAACCTCCTTCCATCAGTGCGAAAACCGAGCACAACAAAAGAAAAGCTGCCCAAGGTGCCGACAAGGCAACCTCTGAATGCAGCATGGCTCAAGGCGACGGCCGGCCAGGTCAAGATCGCCCTCACAACAATCCTCAAGCTGCGCAACCACGAATCAGAGGATGTGCGGGGCGCAGTGCAAACCTTTTGCGTCGGCCTGCTAGACGAGTGCCATGCGTCCCTGCACGAATCGACCACCATTCTCGTCGAGAGTGCCATTGTTACTTCACGACCAAAAGACAGCGAAGACAGCCTTGGATCAACCAAGCCTCTGCAGAGCCTGACGTTCACAACGCTCGAGAATCTCGCGATGCTGTACCCAGAACTCGGCGACGTGATCAAGACGACTGCGTACAATTGGGCGACGAGCCTGCCCCGCGCAATGCAGGCCAGCGAGGAAGACGCCAAGCAGCGCTCAATACGAAATCTACAACAAGCCATTTCTGTTCTCGACTCCCTACAGATTGACTCCACTACGCTACAGACATCGCTGACGGCAGCACTCCGAGACAGCGTCGTGACACTCGTGCTGACAGCAGAGCCGCCCAAGACGGGAGCAGTAGCAGCAGTCGAGGCCGTGTCTGACGACATATTGGCATTGGCGATAACAGCAAACAAGAGTGTCGGTGTCGTAGCAACATCTACACCGTACAAGCCCATACTGCTCTCCCTCGGCAGCCAAAAGGGAACTCGCGCGGCTGTGCTAGAGCTGCTCTCGCATGTGGGCTCGGCGGCTCAGCAAACACGGCTGGCGGTCGAGATGCTCGACTTTGTGCGTGACGCAGATGGCCTCGACCAGGTGGCGGCCTACTGGCTGTCGTTTGAGCTGGTCAAGGCAGCAGCACGGGCCGGAGACGGCCAGGACTCGCTGCTGGACCTGTCGTCCTACGGCGAGGCCGACGACGACAGTGAAACCGATGTCGTCTTTGAGGACCTGTATGCCTTCTCGGTATCGGCGCTCGCAGCACACTCCGACATCTACGACGGCTTCCAGCGGACAGACTGGCGCATGGGCGCGATCGCACTCGAGGTCACCGCTTACGCGGCTGCAAAAGCAAAGGAGTCCTTCCGGCCCGAGCTGATTGACGTGCTGTACCCGATTGCGACGTACCTGGGCTCGGCTGAGCCACAGTTGCGGTCCCATGCAGTGCTAACACTTAATAGCATTGCCGCGTCGTGCGGTTATGGCAGCGGTAGTGTGTCGGAACTGATCATCGACAATGTGGACTACATGCTCAACTCGGTGTCGCTGCGGTTGAACACATTTGACATTTCGCCGGCATCGACACAGGTGCTGACGATGATGATCCGACTAGCGGGCCCGCGGCTTGTGCCGTACCTTGACGATGTGGTGGCATCCATATTTGCGGCGCTGGACAACTACCACGGCTATCCATTGTTTGTGGAGAGTCTGTTTGGCGTGCTGGGCGAAGTTGTCCAGCAGAGCGTGATGCCACAAGCGCGAGCCATGCTGGAAGCGCCGCGAGGCGCCAAGGAGGCTGCAAAGACCCATCGCAAGCGACTGCCAGACCTCTCGACAACCCGTGACCTCGTCGGTATTCTGGACCGGCGTCAAAAGAGGAGGAGGGAAGAGGAGGGCGACGAGAGTGAAGAAGAGATCGTACGAGGACACCCGAGGCAGCCCTGGGCCGATGCCGACACGCTTCTGACACAAAGGGAAAACCCCGATCAGAATGAAAATGAAAATGGAACCGCAGAAGCGGAAGACGAGGAGCACGGCGCAGAAAAAAGAAACGACGATACCAAACCAGAGGACCCAAAGACGCCAACATATGCCCTACTGGCGCGCATCACAACGCTGACGCAGCACTACCTGACGTCGCCAACCGCGTCCCTCCGCAAGTCTCTGCTGGATCTGTTGGCGACAGTCGCGCCGGCACTGGGCGGCACCGATGAGAACGCATTTTTGCCGCTTGTCAATACAATCTGGCCCGTTGTTGTTCCACGCCTCTATGACGGCGAGCCGTATGTGGTGGTGGCAGCGTGCCATGCCCTGGGTGCGCTGTGCTCGAGTGCCGGTGACTTCTTGTCCACGCGCATCAAGGACGAGTGGACTCTGCAGCTGGCAAAATGGTGTGTGCGCGTCAGAGACAATGCTGAGCGCGCCGTCAAGGCACGGTCGGCCAAAACGACGTCCAAGACACCGCCGTCCAAGAGCTTGTTTATCAGTGGCCGGCCCTCTGTGATTCATATGCACGGGCGTGCGTCTGCGCAAAAACAGACGGCAGTTTCCAACGAAATCGTGACCTCGGCAGGCTCGACAAGCTCGACAAGCTCGACAGTAACGGCATCGACCGGAAGCTCTGGATTGGGCCGGTTTGCACAGGCCGTACAGATCTGGGAGGCAGTCGTCGGCTTGTTGACCGACATTGTATCGTATGTCAAGGTGGAAGATGCTGTCTACGATGCGATTGTCCATCTGCTCGAACCAAGCCTGACCTCCAATGTGCTCGCACGACCTATTGTCGACAAGGCCTTTGATGCACTCGCAGTGGTCAATCCTGATGCTGTGTGGCTGGCACGGTACCGTTCGGGTGTGCTGAGTCTAGGAGAAGGCTTCCCGCAGCCACCAGTACTAGAGGGTGTCCAGTTTGTCAGTCTCACAGGGTATTAATATTGCTAGGTTGATCATTTATAACGTTATCTCAAGGATGCAATAAAAACAATACGGGACGGTCATTTGCAACGCGCAGTAATAGTGACTGTTATTGAAAGGATAGGAGCAGAAGTATAAATATAAAATCAAAGAAAATCAAACTTTACTTGCTACAGACACATAGAAATTCGCATAAAAGCTTCACGTATTAAAACGATTGCTATTCATTGGCATCATCTACCAGTCTCCAGACAGACAGCCTTGTCCAGACAAGCTCCCATTCACAAAAGCAATGTCCTGCCAAGGGTCTAGAACGCATTGCAGCCAAGAGCCCCATACTAGGCACGCATAAGACGGACAGACGAGAGTGACAAGGGATGATGCAAGACACCAAGGCGTTAGACACGACGGTAGAAGCTTGATATGACAACGGCTTAAACGATTGCCAGTTGCGTTATGGATGCTGCATGCATACATGGCGCATCTGACCATCGCCATCTTCTATTTGCAAGATATATACATTTTCACGTGCACAGGCACTGTTTCTTCAATGTCATAACAATATATTTGTAGAAATGAAAAGTAATACAAACCACAGACTCGCTACCTTATCAGAGTCGTCGCGGACTTTACTCAAAGCAGCAACATCGCCAGCTTGGCAGCAGGGGGGTAGGCTCGAGGATAATATAAGTACGCTACGCAGCCCTAAATGCAGTCTTGAAGTCGAACCATGCACTGGCTGCTCTGGTAAAAAGTACAAAAGTACATAGCAGAACCCATTCGGAGGGGGCAACAATCATAATAAGATATAATATCCAGAGAGTTCGGAGCAGAAGAAAGAAAGGGGAAGAGGATACTAATGAGAGTACCCACTATCACAGCTCGGTGACGAAAGCGGGAAGGAGGGCACGCGACAGGGATGGGCAAGTTTGAGGAAAGGGGAGCTGACATAATGCGATTATATTCATAAACTCGATTATAATCACATAGTTTCTAGGTTCGGCTTTGTGTCGGACACATTGTTCTACTTTCAAATCGACTTCGCTTGATACTTTGTGCATTCTTCTACTTATGCACTGATTCTTTATCCTTTAACAAATCCTGCGTCCTTCGTGGTCGGGATCTGATAGCAACTTACTCGTGGCACTGCATACGACAGAAGAACGCAGAGACCATGCATGGAAGGGTGAAGGGGTAATGAAAGATGGGATTTGATTATATATGATGAAGAAGAAAAGAGATCGTATGGTAGAATAGCAACAAGAGGCGGCAAGAAAAGACAACAAAATACAAGAAAGACAAGAAAAACAGAAATGATCTGGCGGGAAAAGTAGAAGCGTTCTAGAAGGAGTTTATTGGCCAGCCGTCCACTCTTTTCGGAGGCTCTCCAGAAGTCTATTGGCCCATGCAGCCCTGGCATTGCCATAATGGTGTGCTCGAGTCGTGGTGCCTGGTTGGCGGACTGAGAGATGGCCATGGATGATGACCAGATCACTGCAACTGCACGAAGCACGAAGCAGGCACCCCTTGAGAGAGATTCTTTGAGATTGCCAGCTTGGCATGCTTCAAGTCCACTCTCAACCGCTCTTCTGCTCTGTTATCATTTCCCTCTTCTGTTTTCTCTTTTTCTATATGCATGTTCTCGCTTCCCTCTTTCTTCATTCTGTTCCCAGTTTCCTAATCAGTCTAGACCAGTGCACATCTATGCCGACCGTATGTGTATCTGCGACGGCGTCTTCGTCCTGTCTTCTAGAAGGGTTGCGCGCCCGTCTCTTTTCTGTTGCGCATTATGTTCGCTCTCTCCAACTCGGCTCGTGGTTGTTTACTTCTTACTTGCCACTAGCTCTGCAACGATGTGTCTATGCTTTCCTATCGCCCACGATCGCGTGGCCCGTCTTGCGTTCTGCCTCTTCTTTTAAGCTTCTCTGCTCCGTGTCTCGTGATCGATTCGCATTGATTCTTTCGTCGATATGCAAAACAATACGAGTAGTACAGTACTTCAGATATAGAAGAACTACCCCGTGTTTGCTGCTATCATGCTCCGTCCAAAAGACACAGGCGTCTGCTAAAGGATTCGAGGATACGGAGTAGGTAGTTTCCATTACGTTTGGAAATGATTAGGACTGGCTTGACTGGCCTCGCTAGGCGAGTAAGTTGATTAGTGCTGGAGTGGTTCTTCTGGCAACCGTCTGGGTCTCTGGAGTCGCTGAGCTTGGGGCCGTCCGGGGAAGATTCTGTTAGCTAAGATTTACCTCTAGTCATGGGGAAACGCTTAACAATTATATTTACTCCGTACAACCAACGCGCCGGTATGAATTACACAATATTGACGGTATTGCAGGATGAAGATACTGAAGACATTGAAGATGTCGAGAGATGTAAATTTGCATATTCGGCAACTCAAGCTTCTAATTCGTACCTCGGAATAGCCGGTCATGCAGAACGTCTACGTGGTCGTCGGGCGAATACTTGTTCGAGTCGTACTACTATTACAGACTATGAAACGACTGCACTATTGAGTCTTGGTATCTCTAGCCGAACTTGAATTGCGGCTCATCCTGTGATAGGGACTACGGAGTACGGAGTAGATATTAGACAGAGTAGCCCCATTCCGTGTTGCAGTGAGTGTATGTGGCAGCTACAAACAGCTTCGGTAACGCATAGGCCAGGCAAGGACTTGATCACCTAGGTACTTTCGCGTTCTAGGCCTTTTGGCCTTCAATCTGCTGGCTGCTCTTCTTTTGTGATAGCGCGCTATTAAAACGGCTATGAGTGATGGCCAGATACATCGAGTCGTTAGCATATGCAAGGCTGATGGTGTGGACTTGAAGACATGAGAACATGAAGACTTGACGGAAGGATTTGGGACTTGCAGGCCAAACCCCACCGCCTGGTCGACCCGTCGGAGCTGGCTTGTTATTATTTTGCATCTTTCAATCATACGATAGTTCTTGGAATAGTTGATTACTACGAAGACAGCCAACGAGCCAACGATAGCTGTTCCTCCGGCTGCAGACCTGCCACGAATGCCATGAACCACCTCATACCACGTCCTGTCCGTTCGCTTGCAATGCCTGGTCCGTGTTTCGATGCGCGGCGGCATCCTGCAAAAGCACAAGCAATACCCGTACGAGATTAGGACAGAGCGCGTCTTTCATCTCGAACAGACTCAAGCTCTCAGACTCCCATAATCCCTAATGTTTAAGACTGCCCCACCCCCTTTTTGCTTCAAGCTTTCCTACCTTCCTGATAGGGTCGAGCCGTCTATGCTTAGGCCAAGCTTATCTCTGTACCTGTGGCTTCCATACAGGATTCTAGTGCCACACTAATGCCACTTGTACTGCAACCATGATATGGCAGATGGTCGTAGATATGTAGATACGATGTGCAAATCAAAAGTGGGATCGTACCTTTGCTACTAGAATACGCGCAAAGGTACTTGCTTCGTACACCAGCATGTTATTGCCACTGTTATCATACCCGCTGCAAAAGATACCTCTCTTTCGCTTCACAAGCTTCTTTTGCTCGGCCTTACTCCGAAATGTTTTTCTACTTGCTATCCACACCCTGTATTCTATGAATGGGATGCCTGACTCGCTACTGGGTATTCATATGCCTGTACTTGGAGATAGTTCACTGCAGCTCTGCTACGCAATGATGATGGCTGCACACGACGGCTTCCTCAGTTGTGTCGACGGGAGTCATTGCTGTCCGCCATGCTACGACGTACACAGCCGCCGGCCGCTCGGGTTCTGTTCTACCCGTCATGCATGAGCAGAGATGAGACACTGATTAAGAGCAAAAGGGTAAATTGCATCCGACGCGTCGTGCATCTACGCGGGAGGTTGCGATGAAGTGCGGAAAGGTGGGAGCCATCTTTGGCGTTTAGTTCTTATTTTTATCTTGCTGATCATACATTCGTCTATTGTCTTTGTTATTCTTTTCTTTTCTTTTCATCTTCTTTTTATCTATCCTCTTCCTCATTCATTTCCTTTCTTTTGTTCCTTTTTGCCCCAATATTCACATCACTCCTTTCGACCGCGCAATGCCAATATTAATCCTGCCAATGTATCGACCTCTGCCTGCACATCTCATGCCCTATTCCGATGCAGTTTGTGTCACACACCATAAACCATCTAGTGGTGCTGACAAGCAATGGCCAAGAGCGTTTACGTAGCACATCAACGAGCGGCCAAGCACCCAGCACAGTCAAAAGCCAAAAGCCAAGAAAGTCAAGATGCACGTCGCAGAACACCCCGTCCCGGGCGAACTACACGACTGGCGGCGAACACAATAATATAAGCACATGCTCGTCGTCTACATGCGCCGTACGATCGTTACTTGTACTTCTTTGTTTCTCGATCTGTTGTCTGTCTCGCTGTTGTTCTCGTATTCCTCTAACCTCTCTGGGCTTTCTACACCACATGCACTCCTTTACGGTCGCTCCTTCCTCTGTACGAGCACCAACCCATCGCTCCTTCCTGCACTGCATTTCACCCGACCAGCCCACATGCACACAATACCACCAGCATAGTATCTATTTATCAATTGTATTTATCGTATTTCCCGATTGTCTTCAAGCTTGCGACTTCTTCTACATCCTACATCCACTCGCCCACTCGCCCACTCTCTTGTCAGATACATCCCTGCCCTGCTATTCTTCCCCAGAGCGCTATCGTCTCTCTCTCTGTCGCCATTGGGCTTGCCTGGGATTGCAATTTGCATCTGCTTGAGTCTACGAGTATTTCCCTGGTCTCGCCTTGCGACTGTCTCTTCGGTCTTGTCTTGGCACATCTCCCCGTCGATCCTTCACTGCATCGCTGTCCTACCGGCTGCCGCATTGGTCTATGCAGCTAACTGTAGCTCACTAGGCCGGGCCTCTGTCCCATTCTGCTCGTTCCCTTTTTGGTGGTATTGTTGTCTCTCTGGCGTGTCTCTTTGGTGTCTCTCTGGTGTCTCTCGCCGTCGACACTCTTGTACTCCGTACTGGGTCTCATGTCCGTGTCTCGTCCTTGTCTCTGGCCCTGTCTGTTGCCTTCTTAGTCGAGGATCGGCCATTCTTTCTACCACCTATATTAAACCCTTCACCCCCCCCGCCTCCCTCCTCCGCCTCTTCCCTTCTCCCCTCCGTCTCTTGTCCCATTTCTCATCCACCACCCCAGCCATACTACACCATGGCCGACATCGAAAAGGCCGCGTCCGTTAAGTCGGCCCGTCAGGTCCCTACCCCCGAACAATTCCCTGTCGATGAGGACGTCGGCACCGTCAACGGCAGCAATGCCCTCAAGCGTGACCTCAAGGGCCGCCACATGCAGATGATTGCTATTGGTATGCATTCTCTCTCTCTCTCTCTTTCTTTCTCTCTCAGACACCATCTCGTTGTCTCATCACTTGTCACCATATACTAACAACATAGGCGGTTCCATTGGTGCTGGTTTGTTTGTCGGTTCCGGTGGTGCCCTCCACAACGGTGGTCCGGCTTCCCTCGTTATCTGCTACATGATCGTCGGTGTCATGCTTCTGTTTACCTGCCAGGCCCTGGCTGAGCTCGCTGTCCTCTACCCCGTCAACGGTGCTTTCTACACCTATGTCGTGCGCTTCGTCGACCCGTCGTGGGGATTCGCTATCGGCTGGGACTATGCCATTTCTTGGTTGACCATTTTGCCTTTTGAGCTTACTGCTGCCTCTGTCACCATTCGCTTCTGGCGTGAAGATCTCAACGAGGGTATCTGGATCGCCACTTTCCTCGTCATTCTCATCATCATCCAGGTCTTCGGTGTCCGTGGCTACGGCGAAGTCGAGTTTTTCTTGTCTTGCATCAAGATTGCCGCCTGTACCGGTTTCATCATCCTCGGTATCATCATTAACTGCGGCGGTGTCGGCAACCAGGGCTACCTGGGTGCCAAGTACTGGCACGATCCTGGCGCATTCAACAACGGCTTCAACGGCTTTGCCAGTGTCTTTGTCGTTGCTGCCTTTGCCTTTGGTGGTACCGAGATGGTTGGCCTGGCTGCCGCTGAGTCTGCCAACCCGGCCAAGTCCATTCCCCAGGCCACCAAGCAGGTGTTCTGGCGTATCTGCTTCTTCTACGTCGTCAACCTGTTCATTCTCGGTCTCATCCTGCCCTCCAACGACGACCGTCTGCTCGGCGCCTCCGGTGCCAACACCAAGGCCTCGCCTTTCGTGCTGGCCATCCAGGATGCCGGTATCAAGGTCCTGCCTTCCATCTTCAACGCCGTCATCACCATTTCCGTCATCAGTGTCGCCAACTCCTGCACGTTCGGTTCCACCCGTACCATGCAGGCCCTGGCTGAGCGTGGCATGGCCCCCAAGATCCTCGCCTACGTCGACAAGGCTGGTCGCCCGATCTGGTGTATTGCCGTCCAGCTTGCTTTCGGTCTCCTTGCTTTCATCGGCGAGTCCGGTCAATCCGGCACCATCTTCAACTGGCTGCTCGCCCTTTCCGGTCTCAGCTACTTCTTCGTCTGGGGCTCCATCTGCCTTACCCACATCCGCTTCCGCTACGTCTGGAATGCCAAGGGCCGCTCGCTCGACGAGATCCCTTACAAGCCCAACCTGGGCGTCTACGGCAGCTATGTTGGCCTGTTCCTCAACATCATCTGCCTTATCGCCACCTTCTACAGTGCCCTCTACCCCTCTGCCGGCGCCACCCCCGACGCATCTGTATTCTTCCAGTCGTACCTGGCGCTGCCCATTGTTCTGGCCCTCTATGTCTTCTGGAAGGCCTACACGCGCGACTGGCGCCTGTACGTTCCCCTGGACGACATTGACCTGAATGCCGGTCTGCGCGAGTACATCCCCGAGGCCGATGAGGAGTACAAGGTCGAACGTTCTTGGGCCTCGCTGCCCAAGCGTATCGTCCGTGGTCTCTTCTAAGCCCACAGCAAGACTCTTTCTGTCAAGCACCTGTTGTTTCATTTGGTCATAATATTCACAATGTTTTGAAGTTTTGGATACCATGTTTTAAATACACTTCTTTTCCTGGATAGCATTGGCAAAGAACAGAGAAGCATCATGTCTTGACATTTGTATTAATCTTAACTTCACATTTTCCTTCTATTTCTTCTTCTTTTTTCTTTTTTTCTTTATATTTTACACCAGGCCTAGCCTCATATATACCCATTTACTTTCACTTCACAGTTGCATACTACATCAAGTAGTCGAAATCAATAAAAATCCAATAAATCAAAAATATACTAAGCAGTACACAAGGCACAACGAGCTCGTAGACTGCTGTTGTAGCTCGGTAATGTTATTGTGTTGAGACAGAGTTCCGCTCTTTCGTATCGGGAACGACAACGACATCAGATACTATCTCTAGAAACAGCAAATACAATGATGCTGCCTCATATCACATGCTTTTTTAATGTTCAAGTTCTGTTCCTTCCAAACTAAGCAGGTGTCCTTCGTGGCTTCTTTCTTAACATCAACGTAACGCATCGTGCCTTCCTCCATGAAAAGGAGAAAGAAAAATCAGCCAGGCCGTTCCTGTCTTGCTTGTCAACTTCGTGCCGTACTGCTTTCATATTACGGCGGCTGCCTAGCCCTTCCACATACTCCCACCTCTCCCTTTCTCTCACAGTCCTAGCTCTCCCTTCCAGCTCTCAACAGCACACCATTCGCAACATCAGGATACACCCGTGGCCTCGTGTCCGGTATACCAGTTTGCAGATGCCAGGAGCCCGTGCCATGCCCCCGTGGGCAACACTACCTACCCAGTAGAGGGGGCGCTCGCCACCTCCTCTTCTGGGTGCCAGCCCCCGGGAGGCCGTCATGCCTTTGTCGATGACTGGGTCTCTCTAGCGGTTGACTTGCACAGCCGCGCGTGAGAACGGTGGCCCGTCGTTTCGGCCATCTCAACGGCACATCTTCAGTTGCCATGATAGCAACCACCCACCCGCTCGACCATTCCACAATCGGCACCTATATGTCCACCCGGATGGTATCTCGCCTCAAACCATCGGCCATTCCAGCATCCCATCGTGTCCCGGCATGCAGGTACACAAGTGGAAAATATATGGACAGTGGCATCTGGGCTGGTGGAAAGCTTGTGATTACTAGTAATGCTGAACCCGAATCAACACAATCTTCTGAAAGTTCCCTGAGTAAATTTGTGAAAAGAGACGCAGTGATCCAATATACCACCTACGCCGGCGTGCCCATGTGGTCGGACATAGAGCTGTTCTACATACGTTTCCAACCACGCGCGCCCAAGCCAACGCGAGATAATCATGGATGTGACATGGTTACCATAGATTGTGCTAAGGAGATATATATTAGTCATCGTTTACTCGAGATGCACATGCGTACGTTCTCTCTTGCTTATATTTTGTACTATGCTTTTATGTACATAAGTAAAAGTATTACTTCAATACCAGTCTCTAGTGCCCGCGCTGGAACCCACTTTATTATTCAATATATTTATTTTCCTATCAAAGAGAGGGCCGTGAAATAGAAAATCGTTGAAAATATCTAGCGTATGTGCCAGTACGGGCTGTTGCGGTACCGGCACCATGGCTACGCGGAGGAACGGCAGGACCCACATCCCCACAACTAGAATTACTAGCTCGCGAAATAGTGAGTATGATCTAGGGATATAGCATTGCCAGAATTCGAGATCTGGACTTTCACAATGCATGATACGAGCTCGAGGAACCGTACAGCTTCAAGTTGCAATGTGTGTTATTTTCATTGCATGGTATACAGTAAGTATAGCTATCTATAAGCAGCAAAAACCAGCGGAAACAGTCGATCGGTGACAATGCTATACATATAAAAAAAGAAGACAAGAAAGAAAAGTTTACAGCCCGAAGTGATCAAAGAACACGTGGGAATTTTATCCTGACTCGCCGCAGGAAGTAGTACTTTTGCGCTGAATCTAACCGTACAATGAATTGCGTACTGTGTGTGTTTGGCGTCGTGAGAAGTGTTCATATCAAAGTTTCGAGAGTGTGTTGCTGGTAGACTTGCTTCTGGGGAAATGGAACAGCGACTTGAGGAAGCTCCAAAACCCGCTTGTTTTGGGTCTGATAGAGGGCATATTCGCATCTGTACAGAGGGTCTGCTCGTGATCAATGAGTTGCCAGTCCCTGGGATACAAAATGTCAGAAAAGGCAACTATATTCAACAAAATATCGTAATGGCCCTGCCAGCTCGTGGCGGTGAACTTACCTTTGAATGCTTGGAACGTGTGGTGTTTGGAGCGCATTGTCGTGCACATCGGTACCTGGTGTGCTGGCATGGCTATCATGGTCTTGGTCAGAGTGCTG
Source organism: Ophiostoma perfectum (assembly GCA_029298845.1). Taxonomy (NCBI): domain Eukaryota; kingdom Fungi; phylum Ascomycota; class Sordariomycetes; order Ophiostomatales; family Ophiostomataceae; genus Ophiostoma; species Ophiostoma perfectum. The sequence continues at coordinate 30,663 of JANSLV010000075.1, forward strand.
GGTTGCGGCCACATCATCGTCCGGACTGCGCGAAACGGTGTCGTTTGGATCGCCCCTCGGCGAGGTTGGCTGTTCCTCGGTCGCAACAAGATCCATTTGCGAGCGTTGTCCATCATGTTCCCGGAGAGATTGGGGCGATTGCTGCCGTTGGCGTCGGAGTAGGCTCTCTTGGCGCCTCCAATCAGCCAGAACCAGGTCCTTTGGTTCCCCCTGTTCCAGTCGCTCGAAACAGCGAAGTTTGAGGTGATAGTCGTCGATGTCCCTCTCGCGGTCGGGTGAGTGCCATGATTCGGGACTGTTGATAGCACTGAACATAGCGCCAAGCTCGTCGTTCTCAGTCTGGTACTGCTGGTCGCCGATAGCATCCTCGTATTTGTTTCGTTCCTCGGCAATCAATCGGTTCTCGAGCCGAATCGTATGGTAATGGCAGGTTTCCGCGTCCCATCCATTTCTGATGCTGTCTCGTTTCAGTTGCTGTCGCCGTAAGCCGCCCGATGGATCGGGTGTGTCGGAGTCGTACTCTGATTCATCTTCGCTTTGGTTCGCTTCGTCTCCTTCAAGAACCTGGTAGCCTCGCTCAAGATCTAGCTTTTTGTCCTCCGGGATCTTGGCCCAGTAGTCAGCCCAGTCCTTCCCTTTCATGCCCCCTTCAAAGCGACGGCCCTCAACAGCTTCCTCGAGCAATCGCAACCATCTTTGTGCTGCTCGGTATTGGTGATCTCGCTGTCCAATATATATATTTCGGTCCTCAATTGCCTCACTTCGACGGCAAAGCCACGTGTCACCATAGAGAGATTGCCCCCATTCCGCGTACCTCTCTTCAGTATGAGGCTCAGGGGCCGCCTTCCATGCTGGAGATGAGCCTGGAAGTCGCGCCGGGTACACGCAAGGGACTTCTACGCGTTCTCCGCGAACAGTCACGGACGCGGTCATATCTGTGCTGATTGTGTCGTCGGCATTGTAGAAGCTAAAGGGAGGGCAGCGGCAAGTCAAAAAATCGCGTGTCAAAAATCAGGATATGGTAAATCATAAGAAGCTGGATATCAACAGATCTGAAAAAGGAGATCGGGTCGATGTCGAGACTCACAGTATCGTTATTGTGGCATTCGCCAGCGGATGGCTTGATCATGTGTAAAGGAGGTTGACCTAAAATAAAATAAAAACACGCGAAGATAAGGGCAATCTTCAGTCCACCAGTGTTAAAATTAGCGGTCCTCCTATAAAATTAGCACTAGGACCCGACTGTGTCCTGTCTAGTAAAAAAGCACCAAAATAATAGTACAGTGGATACTTAGAAACAGTGACGGGAAAGTGCATATTACTCTATGCACGAATACTATATAAAGTTCCCTTTGGCCACCAACTTCGTTTGTATTTATTCTAGCATGCAGCTGCTGCTGCTTTCCTGGGTGGATGAAGAAGACGAGGAAAGGATATCTCGATTTTCATGCCGCGTCTTGCCGGGATGTCCGAACCAAAGATCGGTTTGTAAAACTTTGGCAATGGCCTAGAAGTGCCGAATGCTGCGCCTCACCTCCTCGCCTTGAAACTGTCGAAGTTGACGTGTGTCAGGCTAATTGGTCTTTTAGCAGCAATGCAGTCCAGCCTAATGGCTCTGCAGCCAAGGCCTCTGCAGCCTAAGGACTCTGTACTTAATGTGGATTTGATATACAGCACAAAAACTGTAAATTTGGTGTATATTTGATAATCTGGTCAGCTGTATGATGCATGCTCGGAGCAATGCGGAGTCGAGACACGGCACACAAAAACACAATACAATAATGATGATGGGTGAAATGTAACCTCATGATCAGGCCTGCGTACGCCCGTGTTCTACAAAGGATCCTTCAGTCGGGAGGCTTCTGATCGCAAGTCCGTGGGGAGGGATTGTTCTTAGTCGACCGATTCATGGTCGCGGTGCCACTTGTCATACTGCTGTCTCGTTTTTCTGCTAAAAGTGTCGTGTTCATTCTATCTCTTCATCCTCTCGCCACCTCTTGCTCGCTGATAGAATACTTTGTCTTGCCTGTTATTGGGGCTCCGAAGTGTGGCTGAAGCCTAACTGGAATCCCACAGCCAACGCTCTAATCAAGAGGGAAACCCACACGGCACAGGCGGGCACGCCTACCTGCCCGTGCCGCCGAGCCGCCCCCAACTCAGTGCCCTACTTTGCGCTACCCCCACCCACTACTAAATCCTCAAGTATGCTGTAGGTACGTAAGTCATCGTAGTTTAGTTGCCACGTAAAGCGCGTTTGCACGCCTCACAAGCAAAGACTCCGTACACACGTAGATAAATATATGATTTACCTATTGATAAAGTAATATCTAATCGACTTGCAAAAAGCTGTTGCCCTTTTGTCTCTTTAAGATCAGAAGCCAAAATACAACGAAAAGGAAGTATCTAATAGTTATGTAGGAGATAGCAGTGGAGCTAAACTAAGATACAACTAAAACAAACAGAGACAATGAAGCTAAAGACAAGATATCGTATACTTTACGGTTGACGATAATCATGTGGCTGATGCAAGGTCTACCTCAAAGGCCAAACACTATATAGAAGCAAGTTTCTGATAGCCTGTAATTTCTGGGTTTTCTTAAGATACCATTTTATCATTATTATAACAGACACGGCCCAAGCCTTTCTTCATGTTTGCAGGGTGTCCATATCCCGTGTGTGCCCAATACTACACTCCATGATGAGTATTATGATAACAAGGCGACTGGCAACTTCCCCACGTCTTTCGTTAATGTCGATACACTGCAATACCAGCTTATAAACAGAAACGCCCGCGAAGTAGCCGAGGCTAGCAACGTCGGCCAACAAAGTGCAATTATTACTGCCCAACACCACCCTACTAGCACTGCACCTAAATTAATAGAAAAGATGTGGACGGTGCGGAACTCGTCTGTGCCGTCATTCTTGCTAACAGAAACCATCGTATATATAAGATACATATATAAATATGCTTGCCCGGATTATATGATTTGGTCATAAAACAGAATCGTGTCTTCAACAGCCTGTTTCGATACCACGCTATGGTGTCCCCTTTGGATGGGTGGCATACAGTGCTACGTATCGAATGCCACGACACCGACAGCAAGAGATTGCTAAACGACAAGGGACAAGATCGAATCACACACCAAGATAATGTTTCAGTTCTTGACATTGGATTCAACATCAACCAATCCCACGATACACCGAAACACCTCGCACGGATCGGGACTAGCCTCGACTGCGATATCATTTTGCCCGAGAAGTTCGAGGATGTTGACTGCTGTTTTTACGTCAACTCCAACAGTGGAGAGATCCTCCTTCACGACAACCACAAACCCATCAACGGGCGCAGAAAAACGAGTGTTGATTTTCGGCGAAGAGAGTTGGATGACGACGAATTCCATGACAAGCTCGTCCACAAGGGCACAAAGTGGGCCGTTGTGTTGCATCCCGATCTCTCCGAATCAGCAAGCAGCCCAGAAGAACGTCAATATATATTGAAGATTGGCTCCCTCGAGTTCCTATTGCGGCCACCCATCTACGGCTCGAGAACTTACGGCCCGTCAACAGAGGTCCTTCGATACATGAAAACGAAATTTGTCACTTGCGACTCCTTGCAGCACGATGGTGCCGTTGATGGTGACAAGATCAAGCACGTTGCAGTACGCGAGCTGGGTCATGGTGGCCAAGGAAGCGTTACGCAAGTTGTTTCTACCCGTAACGGCTATCACTTCGCGCGGAAAATATTCAATATCGCAGCTTTACAGCGGTATCGAGACTTGAAGGGAAAGAAATGCTCAAGTTACAAAATTATTCAGAATGAAGTCAAGCTTCTTGAAAGAATAAAATGTCCGGTAAGATATGCATAAATACAAGAACCAGTTTTTTTCACTCTTTTATTTTACAGATACTTTTGAATATGATACTAATCAGTGCCTCTCAGCATATCGTTCCATACCTCCACACGGAGGGGCTGGATCAAGAACAAACGAAATTGCGTCGCAAAGTAATCGTCTACATGGACGTTTTCGAGGGCAGCCTTGCAGACATGATTGCAGACGGCAACTTCGTGGACATTCAGAAAGGATTGCCCATGCTCATGCAAATGGTCGTGCACATGGCCACCGCACTATCTTCTATAGCGGGTGTGAATGCCGTTCATCGGGATGTAAAACCCGAGAACGTCTTGTATAATGGTGACAAGTTCTATCTCACAGGTCAGTATACCTCGTCATTAAGTCGTTGGTATTTATAATAATAAAAGTCACTAACACACGCAAAAGACTTCGGGCTTGCCAAGGAAATAGACAATTATGCCACTATTGTCGGGACACAGGTGTACCAGGCCCCGGAAGTGTTCGATAGAAAAGTGATCGATGGAGAAGAGGTCAAAGTAATCCCGCACACGTCAAAGATCGACATCTTTGGACTGGGTGTGACGATCGCGGCCTGCCTCAAGTCTATGTTACCACCGGAGATGGGTGATTATTTTACCAGGGGGAAAATGGATTGGTGGGCATATGTCCAGAAAGTTTTGGGCGTGCTTGATCTCGGGGATGACAGGTGTTTTTCTAGTATGGCTGAAATAGCACCAGAGGACCGCCCGACTGCAAAGGAGGTGCTCGAAGCAGCCAGTGCCTTAATAGGTGCTCTTGGTGATCACAGTGGTCTATGCAGCGCATTAGAATCCATGTCTTTCATCCCTGGGGCACGAATTCCGATCAAGCGCGATGAAGGACAGCACGCCACGGAGCGCAGCTACAATGGTATGCAATATTTTCACTCGTCTGGACCAGTTCTCGTACCGATGCCTAATCTCAATTCAGGACCAGGACCGGACTTTGTTCTCCCACAACGATAAGGACATCCAAGATCACAAGCCTGAGACGAAGACAAGGGGGCTCGCATGAAACTTCTCGAAAGCAAAACTGTATGCCATGAGTCTTGCCAATTGTTTGTTAGTTTTCTCTTTTATTTCAATGGCAATATTATCTCTCTTCTTCCTATAGTTTGAATTTTATTCGCATGTTGGGCTATATGTTTGGGGTAAGTGCTCATGGTATGAAGAATCTCCTCTCTCTGAAGAGGTTGCTTAATATACATTCTTACCATTCCCGATTTAACCATCGCCTGACTGAAAGACCGTTGGCACGACATCGAGGTGGTCCGATCAGAAGCTGGTGTGCACCGCGGCAGCACAAATGCCTTGTCCTGCCATGCATGTCCTGCTGGCCCATTTCCATCTAGCAGTGGCTGACCGCCATCTTCGCCTATATTTGTCTGCAGAGTCTGCCTCGTAAACGCATCGTCTCGACCCGAACCCTGTCTACCGGGCGAGTCCCTCCGTCGACTATACAGACAGCATTCGGCCACAGATTTCACAGATGCAGCCTTAGACTTACGTGTTGCTTCAATGGCCTCGTGCACATAGATCTAATGTTTGCTCAATTCTCAAACTCTTGTGGAGATGCCGATGCCAGGGCCCTCAAATACGGATCGTGATTTGGCAGGAGAAGCAATGAGGTTTTTCGGTTTGAATAATAATTTATATAGCAGTCTGAATTTGTTTAAGAGTAGAGGCGTCTTTAAGAGACGGACGATTGCACTATGCAATATAACAGACGGCCGTTTCATGGACGGTAGCTATCAATCTGTGCTGGAGGCTATAAAAAAAGGACGGAGAACAGGGGCGGCAAGGCAAGGTAACCAAAGAGTCAGCAGGGGGAAAAAAAAATAGAAAACACGGCATTTATCATCTTCAACTTCGTAATCATAGCCGCATGTAGTAATAACAGGCAGCACAGGAAGCACAGAAAGCAGCAGGCAGCATCAGACAGCATCAGGCACAGATACTTCACAACTCCCCTTTGTTGGCCTGTTCTGCCTGCTGCTTGCTAGCACCTCCCCACCCAAACAGACTGCTAATAAAGGACGCACCCGGAATGGAGACAGCGGCCATCGGCGGATAGTCTTTGCCGTCGACGGTCACGCGCGGCTCGCACGAGCAAAGGTCGGCATCCGAGACGCCAGCCAGGGCCTGGGGGATGTGCCGGCCGCAGCCGCGCCAGGACTTCTTGGCTGTATTAGGAGTCAGCAATCATGGTCAAGGTGTGATGAGAGATGGAGCAAACGTACAGCAAGTAGAGCAGGTTGCACCGAAACACATTTTGGAGGTAGTGGTAGAGGTGGACGGTTGTAGAGGTTGACTTGGTCGATGTTGATGTGGTAGAGGTTGAGTTGGAATGGAGGTGCGGGGTGGCAGGCAACGTAAAATATGGCTGTGCTTGTTGTAAAGAAGCAAGAAAGTGATCGAGAAGGCGGGCTATGGGTTAGTTTAAATACACAAATGGAAGGAACATGGGGTTTGAAAAAGGAAGGAACGAGGGAGAGATAGGGGACTGTGAGAGTGTGAGATGTAAAGGTGTCGCCGAAGAGGGAAGGAACGAGGCAGAGACGGAAGGCGCGAGCCAGCTTTATCGGCGACCTGTGATAGATAGGGAAAGAGTGAGCGGGCATGTCATTTTTTAGTTAAAAGTTTGTATTTTATTTAATCTAGTTTCTACGTGCCCGTGTAAACGCCGACGCGACGCTCTCTCCTCCGCACGTTTCTGCCGTCTTTGTCATCATCCAGCTTCGCCGATATCACTCGCCCGCCACCATCCCCCGAAGCTTCAGCAGCGGGGAAAACTTGGCAGGACACGTCGAGATTCAGGAGATTGGCTAACCGACTTTTTTCTTGATACAATCTAAGGGCGAGCGACACTTGCAGCGCTGTCATTTCACAATCGGGCGCATTGAATATGACCTAGCTGACTATATTTCTTCGGAAAAGTGAGACAAACGGAAGACTTGAAGAAATGGAAGTCACGATGTCATAGACGTCATAGATGTGGCTGTTCACTACGACTGCTTGGTGGCTATGAATGATCGTATGTTTGAACTTATCAAAGAAATATGCGATTGTACCAACTAACGGATGGAAGGTTTACCAGCGCAAACGAGAACAGGAGCATCGACGCAAGGCATGGATGTGATCTCCCAGGAAGAATGTAAAGAAAGAAAGAAAAGACAAACGTCCTCGGTCCCGGACCTTTGACTTTCTGCTACCACGCCATCTTGGCAAGCAGGCCAGTAGGCCAGCGACACACACCCGCATTGTGCAGCTCGTTGAGCGCCAGCAGACCCAGTCCCAGAGCCATGGGAAAGAAGTAGTACTCAACCGGAACGGTCGTCGTGCCAAGGGTCGACTACAGCTTATGGATGTAGAGCTATATGACAGCGAAGCCGAGATGCCAGAATGGCAGGGAACAGGAGCAGATTGATTCTGTGCCTTCTTGTCAGCAAAAGACGGCGCGTGCGAACCGACATCAGGTTGAACCACTGCAGAACCACAGGCGTGGTAAAGAACACGGAGCTGGCCTCGTTGATACGGTTGGTCAGCTCCGCGGTACCGCCCACAGACCCGAGATTGATCCAGCCGGGATACGCGTGGTGAAGCCATCCGCCCTATATGATATTGCAAGCTAAACGTCATATGACGCGAAGTGTATACACGTTGACAAAGTACAGAATTGTGAGGGAGCAGTACCATGTAGCAGCGAGAATGATGATCCAGGTCACCATGATACCAAATCTGAGCAGCATAACGGCATAATCTTGCGCTCGATTGTCGTGAGGCCATACCGCTAATGGCCAGGATCGAGCCAAAGCCCTCGAAAAAGTAGTCCATGACCTTGCCCAACCACAGGTTGGGCACCAGCGAGATGGCCTGGGCACCATGCTTGCGGAGGAGCTCCGCTACCGATGCCGTGGTGAGACTACCGGTCATGTCAGGCGCGTCGCCACATCCTTGGTTGATCGAGGGATCGTCGGACTTCGTCTAATCACCCTTCCATCTCGTCAATTTTAACCTTGTCCTACTATTTATACGTACTTAGCACACTTGTCGTATTATTAGCTTCATGACAAGGTAACTATTTTAGACAAGACTGGTAATGTGGTAGGTGAGCTATGGCCCGAAGAGGTAAACGTAGTCAGGAGTATAGGCTGCTTCACGAACTATAGCTCCTCCTCGTTGATCATGTTCAGCAAAAATTCAGTCTCATCTACCTCCACAGGAAGAGCAATCGAGGGACCAGCTCGCAAGTAGAATGGCCTTTCGAATTCAGCTGGGAAGACGCCCGCGTACTCCCAGTCGATAATAGCTTTGGTTTTTAGGGTTGCAGGATCCACGATCACATTGTTCGCAGAGAGATCGTTGTGGCAAAATACAAGACTCTGTGTGTCCATTGGACGTTCTCATGACGCGGTATGGAGGAAGCACCTATTTTATGAGCTGCTGCACCGCCATAATGTAGGAGACTGTACATAATTATCTTACCTCGCCGCCAAGACCCTCCCAGATTTTTTTTATTTCAAGCCCTTGAGCGTTCTCTTCGAGCTCTTGAGCGACAATGTTCTGATCCTCCGTGGAAAGATCATTCATCCCTACGCCCTCGACATAGTCCGTCATCAAGTAGGCCGCCCCGTCGTCTTCAAAGCAGGCGTGGAGCTTCTGTAGAGAGACGTCTGTTTCGCCCGCTAGTAAATGCAGACAGGCCCCCTCGTTGAGCTCGTAGTTCAGAGGACAAGTCGTTTTGCCGTAGTTTGATGTAAAAAATAATAATGACAGGTTTAGGCGTAGGATGTTTGTTGCAGGGAAATAAATGTGGCATGCAGTGACAAGCGCTATCCATCGAGCTTTGTAATATTTATGTCAATCACAGTAAACAGCTTATTATTTGTATAAAGAAAAAGAGAAAGAAAGGTAACTGCTTAAAATAAAGGCTCGAGCAGCTCAAGTATGTATTAGAATAATAGCAGAAAAAGACAAAAAAACTGTGGGATTACCGTGAATCGAACACGGGTCTCCTCGGCCACAACGAGGTATTCTAGCCACTAAACCATAATCCCATTGGTTGATTTGTGAAAGATTGGGCCGTACTTTAGCCTCATATAGGATACGCAGCTAAGACTGAAAGGCAGCCTCGATGGCAAACTGCACAAAAGGCACGATAGTCTAACAGTCAGTTACTCAATAAGAAAAGAAGGGCGACATTGTAACATATAAAAACACCCCTCAGATGTGGCAAACTGCTAAAGCAGACTGCTAAAAGTCCTCGTGGGGAAAATACAGAATAATGATAGGGTGTGCTGTTTATGGCATACACCGACGTCTATTGATCTTGCGAGAGAAAAAGAGAATAATATAGACAAGAACACGCCATGCTTTCGAAAAGAATAGACAAAAACAGTGGACACGCAGAAAATACAAATGCTAAACAAAAGTAGAAAGGACACGAGAGGCAGAGTGTGGACAATGTTTCCTGTAGAAAGGCTCAGCGCTCGTCTGGCACGTCCCGCTCAACCATTTCGATTGAGGTCAGGCTCGGGAAGCGCCGCGTGAAATCCCGGATGTAGTCGTCGCGGTCCTGCAGCGTCATGTCCTCCAGCACTGGCTGGCCGGGAAGGTCTGCCGCCATCAGCGCAGAAGTGCCCTTGCCCCGCCCAGCGCTCGAGTTGATAGGCCGGGACGGGGGCTGCATCGTCGGGGAGCCGGAGCGCGCAAGGGATATGTGGCTGCCGCCGGTGTTCTCGTTTCTCGGGATGGGAAGCGGCTTGTTGAGGTGCACGGGCTTTGGCTTGGCCGCCGGAGGCACGCGCTGAGAAGACGATACAGAGTCTGACAGGGACAGAGGGGTCATGGACCGGGTTGGGCCAGGACCGCCCACGACAGGCTTGCGCCGGATGTCAGGCCGCTCGTCAAAGCTGCCACGAGCAGCGACCGGAGGCGATGCAAATGAGGACGCTGACGACGACTGCCCAGGAGCAGGTGCGCCAGAGCCATCATCGGTGAAATGGCCGTAGCCCTGGGCGGTGCGCGTCACAGGGGTCGTAGACTTTGCCTCTGACAGCAGATTCTGCACGCGATTCTGGATGGACACAGCCCGGGAGACGCCACCAATGCTCTTAGGCAAAGGCGTGCTACCCAAGCCACTGTCGACAGGACTGGCACTAGGGCCTGAGCCAGTATCGCGGCGAGCAATACGCTGCCGGTATTCGGCAGCCGCCTGGGCGACGCGCTGCTCCTCCAGGGACAGGCGGCGACGCTCAATTTCACGGCGCTGCTCCGGCGACATGTCATCGGTGGGTTCAGGAAGAATCATGTCAGAGTCGGGGTCCTGCTGAAAATCGAGCTCGTAGTCGCTCTGCTGGCGCTCAAGCTTTTTCGGCGGCGGAGCAGGTGGTTCTTTCGATGACGAGCCGCCACTGCCGCCCGTCGTCTCGAACCGCTTGAAGGCGTCACCGAATCTGCCCGCCAGAATGTTCTTGGTTCCAGAGAGAGCATTCATGCTAGACCTCTTAGCGCTGCCTCCACTGCCAGACCCAGAGCCTCCGCCGATGAACTGCTTGAGATGGCTTCGGTCACGCTTGCTGTTGTCCAGCTCCTCCATCGACCGCAGGTAATCCACATCTGTCGTCGTTGAAGGCTCATCCCGCCCGCTACTATTGCCAAAGATGGCATCCAGGCGTGGAGATACCGATGGCACTCTGTAGTCTCCGTATTTAGGCGATCCGTTGATCGGAGACAACAGAGGCCGTCCGCCTGCACTAGAAGGCGCGCCGGTCGTGTTGCTTCCGCTCGCCTCGCGCTCACGCAGGTAGTCCAAGTTAGAGTCCAGGTAAGCACTCGTAGGGCGGGGGCGGGCCGGCAGAGATGGTGTCACACTGTCCAGGCTGTCCAGCCCGGGACGAGTAGTCTCTAATGAGGGCCGTGATGACGAAGGGTGGCGGACATGGCTCGGCATTGGGGGCTGGGACCGAACCTGCAGCAGTGGCGATGCAGTATAATCGTTAGCGTTGCTGGCAGTCGGCTCGGTAAACTGCTTTCTCGGCAAGCTTGATGAACGGCCCGGCTGGTCCTCGGACGATGTAGGGAAGCGATACACCTGGTATGTTTGGGGGCGGCCAGACGTTTCAGAGGCTAGCTGAGGCGGTGGTGTCGGCGAGGGCGACGTCATCGTGCCGGTTGAGACCATTTTTGGCTTGGGTGCAGGGGTGGGAGCGGCGCTTGTTTGTTGCCGCTGTGCAGAGATGGCTTGGAGCTCAGGTGTGCTGGAGATAATGGCGGATGCACGACTCATCTCCGACACCTTTCTGGGGGATACCGATGCCGTAGCAAGTCTCTCTGGGGAAGCGTTTGCTCCTCTGGGTTGGCGATTCGCGGAGTAGGGCAAGTCCACTGGTGCTTTACCAACACCGCTGATGGAGGAAGGCAGCTTTCCAGAGGCAGCGATATTGGCTGTAGCGGCCGCAGCCGCGGCCTGGGGTGTCGCCTTGGCCGTGCTCGGGGCAAAAGCACTATCGGCGAGCCGCTCAGCGACCCGCTGGTTGGGTTCGCTGGGCTTCTGCACATCGGGGGGCAAGCCCGAGCCAGGCAGCACAGAGTCTTCAAAGCTGAAGTGCGCTCCCTGGTCGTGCAGAATCGAGAACTGGTCGAGTGTGGGAAACCTGGTGGACAGCTCATCTGCGGAACGAGGGCTAGCAGCTTTTCCGTCCAGCGCCGCAAAGGGGTCGCCGGTTGTGACGCGCATCGGTGACTGGTTTGGCTTCGGCCGCGGTGCAGAGACCGCAGCCGCCGGTGCCGGCGCTGTTGTTGCCGTCGTTGGCGCTGCAGCGGGACGGCCCCTCCGCATTGGCACGATGTCGGGAAGGACCTCTTGCTCTTTGGGTACCGGCGCAAACACCGCACCAACGACAGCCGCTGCCGGCTCAGAGGCCGAGCTCCTACTTGAGCCTCTCGCATCTGCACCCGAACGCCCGGCATAAATCTATTCTGGGTTAGAAACGCGCCTGCTGGGCGTGGACCGGATTTACTTACGTCTTTGATAGGAGCCTCTTTGCCTTGCATTACGCAAGCTTCCTTGAGAACTTGGAAAATGTTTGGCCGAGAGTCTTGGTTCTCTTTCAGCATGGAAGCTAAAACACAGATCAGGGTTAGTATCGTGTATTGTCATTGTTTTGCAGTGTGGGAAGACGGCGTTGTATGGTGTCGCTGGGTGGCATACCAATCAGTTTCTTCAGCCGGTCGGAGAAGTTGGGATGGCTGGGGAACCGGTAGCTGGCATTCAAAATCGCGAGCTGCGAGGACTGGTCCTCAAAGGGTGTTGTGTAGTAGCAGAGCTTGTACAGGAGCACGCCCAGCGCCCAGATGTCCGACTTTTCGTCAATGGGCTGTCGCCGGTAGACGTCAATCATTTCGGGGCTGCGGTACTGCATGGTCGTGTGCTTCTGGACGTCCTCGTCCATCAGCCGGCATTCGACAACAGATGCAGGAGCCGGCTTTGGCGCCGCTGCTGAGCCGAAATCGCAAAGCTTGAACCGTCTGCGCGCGCCGTCCTTGCGGCCCTTGCTGATGAGAACGTTCTCGACCTTGAGATCACGGTGAAGGAGTGGTGGCTTGAGGTAGTGCATGCAGGCAACACCCTCGGCAACATCGCTGAAGATGGACAGGATCTCGGGCTCTGTCAGCCGGTGCTGCAGGCGTGTGTTCATAAAGTCCATGAGGCCGCCGCCGTCGCAGAACTCCATCAGCAGAAACACCTCATAGCCACCGCCCCGCAGCTCGGAGGCGTGCGAGTCAAAGTAGGTGACAATCGCGCGGTGGCCCTTGAGGCGCTTCATGGTCTCGACCTCGGTGCGCATGCTCCTGAGCGAGTCTTTGTCAGGGACTGCGACACGTTTCAGGACGGCCAGGTCGGTGCCGTCCATGGGCGTGGGGAGCTTCACGAGGTAGACATGGGCGAAGCCACCTTCGGACAGATACTTTTGGATGACAACCCGATGGCTGCCGACCTGGATCTTGGTGCCCGGCGCAAAGGTACCCTGGGGAGCATTGCTGTACGGAAGAGCAGCGGCGGGAGACGGTGCCTGTTGGTGCTGCTGCTGGCCCGGGCGCTGGATGGCCTGGCCGTAGGAAGCCATTGTTGGCCAACCCGGGTGTGTGCGTCGACGTCGAGGTAGATATTGGTCAGGAGTGGTCGTGAGACGATAGGCGGTGTCGTGGGAAGTTGTCGTCGATCGATCGAGAGGATGGTTGTTGGGGGGGGGAGCTGGAAGCCTGGTGAACGTCGTGAACGGCTGGCGGATGAGGAGGATGTGGCACTGCTAACCTGTTGAGCGTAATGCAGTGGGCTGGAATGCGCTAGTACGGGGTAGGTCCCGCTGGGCTTACAGGGCCACACCGCCGCAAGCTGTCAAGATGCCGTAAGCCCGTTTAGTAGGTTACATAATCGCCTACAAGGGTGGGTCTTCGTTTATCCGAGCTCTCGACTGTTTTTCTGCATTTTGTCTGCTGTTCGGGTTTTCTATTTTTGATTGTGTATATCTCGGTTTCTAGCATCACTAGAATAGTTTGTTATATTAGACATATCGAATACATCGGCTATTTTCAGAGTATTTTCTATTGGTTTGTGTTGAGACATACAGGTTGATTCCTGAGGCCGCTGATCCGGTGCTGTTCACTAAGCTGAGAACCGAGATTATGTCATAACAGTAGAGCTTTGGCATTGTTACTATTATTTAGGTATTTTGATATTCCATAGAGGAGCACCCGTATTGGCTGTCTTCGTGCATATCCTTACATTGTCTTTATTTTCACTGGTTTATTATTCAATTATTAGATTCCTTATGTAAGCTTCTGACACGATAATCTAAAATATTCTTGATAATCCGTCATAATGCTATAGAGATGTAAGAAACAAGGAACATCTGCTAAACGACTGAACTGTATCTTAATTCTACCTCACTAGGGCGTTGATGGGTGTTGATGTCAAATCTTTATGTAGCTGCGGCTATTTGAACCGGCGGATGAGAGCAAATCACAGAGTAAGCCGTGTTCATCCCGTTTGAGCCACTGTAAACAGCAGTGATGATTCATTCCATTAACATTTTAGTTTACACTTTAAGCGTATTTATCATCTCTTTTCCTCGTTTCTTTCGCTTATATTTGCCGTCTTGCTTGCTCGCTTTTTGCCCTCTTTACTTCCCCTCTGCGCCTCTTACATTCCATGCAGGTCGCGTCGCGTCCAGGCGCGTCGTGTCCCACACTAAAGCAGTTCTTTGTTCTCTCACTCCATGTGCCTGGGCTCGTTCAGCTGGCCTATTATCTCAAACTTGACCATCTCATTCGTCCCGTGTTGCAAGATATCATAATACTACAAGATACTGTTTGCTAAGCTTGGTCGTCAAAACGGCTGTTGACTACTCTGACCGCATAGCAACTTCGCGCGCATGCGCAATCACAACCACGGATGGGAGAGCAGACAACAAGCCCGCAGGACATTCAATACAACACTTAACATGTGGCCTAAGTAAACAAACAATACAATCTTGCCCGTGCTGTATGACAACCTGGGTGCTGAGATATACTAGCGCCGCGTGATGGGAGGCAGTGAGCTTGCGTATTGCTTGCGTATTGCCCGATGTATCCTCTCCATCGCGCCTTCAGCTGAACCTCCTTCCAGGCCCGGTTGTTGTTAGCCAACCAAAGCTCGCAGATTCTCCAAAAGGTTCCAGGTCGAGGCACAACATCCTACCTTGCTCTGTCAGCGTACTGCATCGCATTGATTCGTTTCTGTTGGTGCCTCGAAGGTTGTGAGACATCGATCTTTCCTTTCACAGGCCGTACTTTCGTGTTTCTCTTGCCGTGTTTAATGAGGAAAGAGCACTTTCTGCCACGCGCCCAGACTCGTCCGCGCTTTCCGCAACGCAGCTTTTCAGCTCTGTTTACTATTTGACGCTCGCTCCTTCTCTCTTTGGTCTTGTCTTCTTCGTTCTTTCCCTCGCTCCCCAGCACTCTTTCCTGTCCGAGGATTGTCATCAGGTAGTCTACAGTGCTGCTCAACCCTTGCTCGGCCACCCTATTTTTTCCCTTCCGTACCGTGTCGTCTCCACTCTTTCCACTCTCCCTCTCACACCCTCGCTCTTGCCTGTTTCCTTGCTCTGGGCCCCCCTCCTTGCTTGCCTTTTTGAGAGCCTCGTCCGCTGTTTGCGAGATCAAGGAGCGTCACTCCCTTCCTGGATACCTACTCTCGCTACTCTAGACCATCGCCTCACCCACACTCTTTTCCCTCAACATCCCCGCCATATCTCTCGACAAGCAGCATCGGGGCCAGCAAAAACACGACATCACTGTTTGCCTGCACTGCACCTTCGAACACGTCTCGACACGCTCCCAGCCTATTGCGCCGTAATAGGTTGACGTCCTTCCCCCACTCTTTTTCTGCCTTTTCGACATCTTCGGCCTCTTCCACGGAACCCCGACTTTCCTTGATCGACCGAGTCTCTTCCCATATCTCCTCCCTTGCTCCCTCGACAGCATACCGGCCAATCTGACAAGTCAGCAACGTCACAGACTAGCCTGTCGTCACATAACATCGGACACCAAGCTACTGGACGTTCTCTGCCCTTTGACGACGACTAAGCCATTCTATTCTGACGACACCTGCGCTTAGCGACTGTATATTTCGACGACTTCAAACCTGTTTGCTAGCATAGCTGGCTTTAGCTAGTGACACAGCCCAGAAATTGGCCCGGTACGATTTCGATACTTGCTATCTGGTCCCCGCCTTTCACAGACGACGACAGCGCTGTATCTCCCTTTCTCGTCATCCCCTCTCGCGCAATCCTATTTTCTACCCTTCACCAACTGCTCGCCCGGGCAAGAAACAGATACCTCCGCCAAGCTGGATTCCTCAACACTCTCGGTGGGGTCTTCGGGCCAGTTCCACGATGCTCTCGACACTATGAATGCCGAGCAACTCACACCGACGATGCAGTCGCAGGAGCTGCCGTCAGCACCTGCACCTGAGCCTGCACCAGCGCCAGTGCCAGCACCAGTGCCCGCGCACGATATCTCACAGATCTCACAGGACGACTCGACGCTTGGCCTCGAAGGAAGCCCGTATGTCGGTAGCACGACTTACGCGAACAACGTCAACATTGCTGCCAGCAGTGGACGCCCCCACCATGTTCAATCTCAGTCTCTTGACCAAGGCCTCGCGAACTCGCCACGGCACAGCTACGAGGCGGCAGCAGCTGGTGGCATCGACGAGATGGACCCCACCGCGCGATATGCGTCGCCGCCTCTGGCACAGCAGGCACAATATGCGATGGAACCGCAGCATGACCAATTCTCACAACCCCAACAATTCCAACAATTCTCACAGCCAGCGCTAAAGCAGCCACAGCCGCAACCGCAACTTCAGCAACAGCAACAGCAACAACAAAACTACCAATTCCAACAGCAGGCACAGCAGCAGCCTATCTCGCGGCCACCATCTGGCCTGTCGGGCCACGGATCTGGTGGAAGTGCGCCAGGTGGCGGCCAGCCAGGATTTGGCGACCATTCGTCGCGTGGTAGTGGTGCGCACGCCGAGGCGAGCAGTAACGCTGCCAACGGCGGCCGCAACCACGTCGTGATCAAGGTCGGCATGGTGGGTGACGCACAGATCGGCAAGACATCGCTCATGGTCAAGTACGTGGAGGGCAGCTGGGACGAGGATTACATCCAGACACTTGGCGTGAACTTCATGGAGAAGACCATCAGCATCCGCAACACAGAGATCACTTTCAGCATCTGGGATTTGGGTGGCCAGCGCGAGTTTGTCAACATGCTACCGCTAGTATGCAATGACGCTGTGGCTATCCTGTTCATGTTCGATTTGACCCGCAAGAGCACGCTCAACAGCATCAAGGAGTGGTACCGCCAGGGCCGTGGCTTCAACAAAACGGCGATTCCCATCCTGGTCGGCACCAAGTACGACCACTTTGTCAACTTCCCGCGCGAGGACCAAGAGGAGATCTCGAACCAGGTATGCCTTGATGTTCAGCCGCTTTAATGTCCCATTCTCCTGATTAACATCTTCTACTAGGCTCGTCGCTTTGCCAAGGCTATGCGTGCAGCTCTTATCTTCAGCAGCACGAGTCACAGCATCAATGTTCAAAAGGTTAGTTATTCTTGCAATCGCAGTCTTTTGTGATACGCAGCTGACCATGCATCTTAGATTTTCAAAATCGTGCTGTCAAAGGCATTCGACCTGAAGTGCACCATACCCGAGATTGAGAACGTTGGCGAGCCGCTGCTCTTATACCAGTCCTGCTAACACGGGCCGATGGTATCTCTCTGAATGCTTAACGTTGTATATTTTTTCCCTTTGTCATCATTCTTCTTCCCTATCCTTTCTATTTACGGCCCACCCGGGGGACTCTATGCACACGCTCCCCCAACACTGATTAATTGACGTTTTATGTCCCCATTCATTCTTTACCATTGTTTCACTGTCTTGATTATACTTGGTTTCATATTACATACATGGATCACATGTTGGGCCTTTACCATCTAGCTAAATACAAGCAGTAATTGTGTACGAGAAGATAGTTAAGCTAGAGCAGAGATCCCAATGTGGTGATATTGAGATGGAAGGCTGACGGAAACATGTGATAATGGCTGTATAAGCGATGAACAGACTACTGTCTGCCTTGCTGCTTTGCTTACTTTTGCCCTCTCGCATGCTTGCTTAATAATTCCCTACGAATTACCTATGATTACGGGCAGCCGCGCTGAGTTTCCTCGAGAATGACTATATTCGGAAAGAGCAATGGACTGGCCACCCGCATCCAAGGAAAGAACCTCACACCCTGTACCAGGAAGGGCCGACCCATCGCCAACATGTGATCGTTGGCAAGAATAGCTGCCTGGGAGGCATCGAATCTTTGCTTTCTTCCCTTTATCTAATGCTTTTTCTCTTCCCGCTTTCTCCCTGATACATCATAGCATGGCCTGCTTGCTGTCCCAATCGGAACTCATTCATCTCCTCATCCACCTCGTCCTGCCCACATCGTTTATATGTATCATCTACCCTGCCGTCGCCCTTGATGAATTCAAACCTCACCTAGAAACCCTCCTTGAACCCTGAAAGCTTGACAACAAGACGGGGCACCAGACTGACACAATGGGTCAGGTTTGTTGCGTGCCACGCAAGCGCCAATCCAGGCGTACTGCCAAAGTCAAGGCTGAAGCGCGCGACGCATCTACGCCGGGACGTGGTGCCCAAATACCGCAGGCGTCTCCATCCATGACCGACACACATGCCGACCTTTTACACTCTGGACGCATTGATGAGCTGCGGGAGATGCACGCTGCTAACAATAGTCCTGTTCGGGGGATACGAGAACCCCGCGAGTGGCTTCAACAGAAGAAACATCGTCTTGCCGGACACAGACGGGGCAAGAAGGCTCAGCTTCCCGAAACATTTACAGCTGCCCAAGACAAACATAAGCACAAGCAAAAGTACAAAGTCAGGGTGGCTCGTAATGAGGCCTCATTTGCAGATAACAATGAGCCGATCACCTTGCTCGAAGCCACCTTGCTCGAGGCGATACCCCTGGACGAGGCCGAGGGACAGGGACAGAGCGTGCAGGCGGCGACACCTCCTAATGAAGTGCGCACGATGCATTTGCAGAAGCTGCTCCATGAATCACCCGAGATGATGGAACGGCAAATGAACCCACAACCCCATACGGAGAGCTGGCCTTCCGGAGAGCTTCTGTCGCCAATACCACGCCGACCGGCCAACGCATTGCAATTCCCATTTATCAACGAGACGTCCGATGCCTCGACATGTAGTAGCAAGCGGAACAGCAAAGAAAGCAACGCCGAGATGGATACCGCTGGGGAGCCGGAGCTAGTCAGCACCGCAGCGGCTGACCAAGGCCGGGACTCTACATCTTCTTCCGAAAAGAACTCTACGGCTTCGGCTGAGACTGTCATTGCGCGGAGGATCCACATCGACCACGACGATGATGGAACGGATGCTAGCACTGTCCGATACAGCATTTCGTCAATGTCGCCAGATATCTTTTATACGGCTCCGACATCACCACGGTACCAACCTGCTTCACACGTCCTGACACCTGCTCTCATACTGACACCGGCAAGCCCCCCCGTCCTCTCCCTACAGCCCCAACACACCCATTCTGCTATCAGCAACTCGGACCTTCTTGATGTAAAATTGCCAGTATGGTTCCCCCAGTCTCGGTGGGTACTCACAGCGTCTTCGTCATCAATTCTTCCGATCACATCAAAGCAGCCGAGCAATGACCTTGAAGAGACTCCTACAAGTGACCGTCCACCCTTTGTCTTGGAGAACAGGCATGACTCTGAACCTAGCTCATAAGCATGTAGTGGCAGACATCCTATCTCAGCAATCTCGCAGAATGATAGAGCTCAATACCCTGCTCGATGTTTATTCTGTATGCCGGTCCTTCGAGTCTGCCCCTGTGTTCTTCGAGGACGTCATGTCGCTTTTATCAGCATTCCATATTATTATTATAGAAATATACCCAGAGAAACAATTGCTTAGATGATGGAAAAATCGAGCCGCTGTTTATTATGCTATATGCTACAGTCATAGATGCCGAATTACTCTTTTGCCCTGTTCTTTTTTCCCTTGGCCTTTTGACGCATCTCTTGGCGCTTCTGCTCCTTGCGAATGTCGCGACGAACAGCGCCGATAGTGGACTGCTCGTTGCCGACAGGCCAGCGTGCAGCAGCAGCAGCCTCATCGGCCTCGCTCCAGGCGCGCGGCAGCACGGCAAACACGAGGTACGATGTGTGTGTCTTGACCTCGGGCTCGACGCGTGATGTTACCCGGCCCTCCATGAACGAGGGAACAGGCGGTGGTGGTGGAGTAGCGTCCTCGTCCATGTCGACATCCTCCTCCTTTTTGTCCGCAGCATCGTCATCGCCTCTAGCTTCTGCGTCTTTTTGCTGCCAGTACTTTTGGTTGTACTCGCGTGTGCGGGTCTCAATGGTCTTGAGACGGGCAACAGCCTCGCCGACATCGCGGGGCGCCGGCACAGTCTTGCCGGCCTCGCCCGTGCAGGCCTTACCACTGACGAGCTCTGGCTTTTCGCGGTACACGAGGATCTTCTTGTTGGCGACCTCGACCATGTCAATGTCGACCCAGCCGAGCCGGCGCATCATGGACACGGTGCGCGTGACCTGCTCAATACAGGGGCTGAACGAGCAGAGGTAGACGGCCTTACTGGGGTTCAGTGCCGACTTCTTTCCGTCGGCAGTGGCGGACCGGGTCAGGTGCTGCAGGGCGCGCCATGGTGCGGGCAGATCGAGAAAGACGGCGTCGGCCTCGGGGCTGGTGCCGTCGTCGAGCAGGAAGCCGTTGGCGTAGACGTCGCGGTTGGTGAGCGTGACCAGGTCATTTTCGCCGTCGCCCGACAGGCCGTGGCCTTCAAGCTCGGCCTGCATAGTGCGGTAGCGCTCGTTGTGGAACTCGAAACTGTAGACGTGGCCGTTCTTTTTGGCATCGGTCGGTTGTGGTGGTGCCGCAGAAAACTGGCGGCCGTAGACGGCACGGGCCGAGGCATGGGAGAAGCTGCCACTTCCGGCACCAGCCTCGATGATGCTGGCGCCCGGGCGTGCACGCAGGCGGTGCAGGATGTAGCTGTAGTCGCCGGTGTAGACGACCTGTGTGCGGTGGGGGAGGGACAGGGTCCAGACTTCGGGAGTCGGGCGGAGGATGTGGACGAAGCCGCTCGCGGCCTGCGGAGGTGGTGGCGCTGCTGCAGCAGACGAAGCTGTGGGTGTAGGTGCATCTGACGTTGGTGTGGCAGCGTTTTCTGCGACGGACTCCAGGATGGAGTCTGCTGGTGTCTTGTCCTGCTTGCCCTGCTTGTCGCCCCGCTTGCGCTTTCTGCCGCGCGAGCCAGTATCGACGACTGACGCCCTGACCTGGGAGCCCCATGGCACGCCGATCATAGTCGAGTGTGGGAACGAGCCAAAGCGGGTGTTGAGGACGGCGCCCTCTGCGTAACCGTCGACCTCGCCGCCGGCGGCATCGTGCAGGTAGACGGGCTGGAACTGGTCGCGCGAGAGTTGGACGATGGCGAGGCCGTTGGGGGTGGTACGCAGACCCGGGTTGAGGAAGGGAGAGTTGGACATGTCGGCGGTGCTGAGTGTCGGGTCAGCTTGCGCATTCACGTGTACATCAGCTGCAAGTCAACCTGCAATACCGTAAACAGTTTCGTGATGAATATTTCGGTGACAATTTTTTAGGTGGGGCTTGCGGTCTTATCTTATCGCCATCGACCGATTAGTCATTTTCGACGAGAGCACGGAATACAGGGGTGATTACAAGACCGGATCCACACATAAGGTGACAGTGAGACCCCTCTTCATAGGGTCGAGCATCGTCCCTGATGACCCTGAATGTGTCCAGAGGTGGAGATACTGGGAATACGGTGTTTGAAAAGGACAATGATGATGCAGCATCACTGCAGCTGTTGATGTGTCTCGAGGCAGTAGGCGGACTGGAGCAGTTCCGACAGAATACCTTCAGATAGAAGCTTGCTCTTGTTGTTAGTCAGCCTGTTCGATATTGCAAGAAGAGGTCTGCTGTATTGCGTTCGGCATGTTAGTATCTACCGAACACCGCAGTCGAGAAGTTGACCACGTTCTTCTCACTTTCTCGCCATCTCATTTTCTCGTTTCGCGTTACTTGTTTTCTTGTCTCTCATCTATGGCAAAGAGTGATTGTTCACAAGACTCTACACTTACGACGACGCAACATAATCACCATCACAGAATCTAGAAGTGCTAATTCAAGCTTTATTCAATTTTGTTCATTGTTCATTGTTCACCAACGCTCGGTGCAGCAACTGCAAGGGCTGGAAATCGCTTAGTAGTTGGGCATGGAGTCGCGGTTGGGGTTGTAGTCGGGCTGGTTGCCGTACTGCTGGTCGTACAGCTGCTCAGCGTTCTGCTTGGCGTGGTGCTTGGCCTTCTCGCGGTCGATAAAGTCCAGACCCTTGGTCTCGACGAGCTTGTCGACCTCGGCACCGGCGAAGGCGGCAAGGGCCTCCTTGGCAAACGCGTGGTTGACGGTCTGGCCGCTCTCGCGCTGCTTCTTCTCCCACTCGTGCATAGCGGCGAACGAGGCGCCGGCACCGAGAAGCTCGTGGGACAGCGAGCTCTCGTTGTGGCCGTCGTTGTTGTAGACCTGGTCGCGTGCGTCCCTGGACTCGTCTAATCTGTTAGTAGGTGACCGATGGGATGGGCGATGAGATGCTGCTAGAGGGAGAGGAGGCTTACCAAAACCGAAGAAACCCATTGTGAATGATGTTGTTGTGAAGGTGTAAGTGTGTGTTAAAGGATGTGAATGAAGAAGAAAGGAGAGAGAAGAGAGAAGGCAGAAAGCAAACGAGAGGCAATGGGGACGGGCTGCTTAAATACCCGAGGGGGCTATGAGAAGAGGAGCATCAGGGAGGGGTGAGTGCCTGTCTTGTCTGCCCACCCGTCGGTCTCTCGAGCATCCATATCCTATTATTGGTTATTTTATTTATTTATTTAGTCTAGTCTTCCGTTATTGCTTCTTCGACAAAACACTCTCCACCATAGCTTGCATCAGGGTTGACCCATCAGACCAACCAGATCAGGCGTCGACATGACGAAAGAGGGACAGAGATCTGGATGGGCTGCTGGCTGGCTCATCGTCGGCTGCCGGCTGGCTGGTGAGAGGCATTGTTTTGCCCAAACCTGAGATGAAGCTTGTTACGAAGCTGCCCCACAGCGGTGTGGATGGAGCTGGCAAAGGACATGGGAAGAGGGAGGGAGCAAGCCGTGAAAGGGAGTACGGAGTGGCAGTACGCATAAGTACAGTGACTTGGCCGGCGTGGATACCATGAATGGCCCGATGCCTAATAGCCTGCCTTGCTGCATTCTGGTAGCATGCCACGGCTAGCCAGCCTATCCTGTGTCTGTGAATAACGGAAACAAGAGCGTCAAGAAACGTACTCGTCCACACTCTGAATAGCCGTTCGTTCTGTTTCTATGGTCATCTGCTCGTGTCCTTGTCTTTGTATCCTAATTACGCCGGCTTGCCCCGACACAATGAGACACGCTGCTCTGCTACTTGATCAGTTCGAGAGAGCTCTTGCGTTGCCAATCCTCTCTCCCCATCGCTTGCCAACTTTCATCATAGCTGGCTCCCTCACCAGCAGGACGGGGACCCGTGGAGTGGCGGTGTCCCCGCTTGGACTCATCCTAGCCTGACGCCAACTATGCTCGTACTGTCGACTTTCTTCCTTTTGCTACTTGACATGTATTTACGTCGTACTCCGTTTCTGTTCTGCTCGCTCCGACCATGTTATTTCCTGCCCCTCCTTGCTTATCCCGCTTTAGTCCGCAGTACACGCATGTCTTGTACTGAGTGTCCGTTTGAATTCCAAGAAGCAAACACTGGCTGCTCGTACTCTGCTATATTAATATATTTACTATCATTACGTCCTAATGAGCTCGCATGCTTAAGCATAGACCTATCCTCTATGAGATATGCATGCTTGAAGCACTCTTTAATGAAGCTCAAGCCCAAATTGTGGATGCTCTGCCTTTCTCCCCATCAGCCGCCTACCAATCGACAGCAATCGACCAAACCAAACTGTCAAGCTTTTTAGGGCGTAGAAAAGCTTTTGCCAATGTTGTGCCAAGAATCCCATGGCAGGCCAAAGCTCCATAATTGCCCTTTTCCGTCCTGATCGTCCACTTGCTCTTCACTGTAGAATACTGTTGTGCTTCTGCCTGTGGGGGTTGCCAAGCTTCTCCCGCGTCCCGCCCACGTCCTCCTTGAGCAGACATGATTGGGACTGATGTTTCTGTCATCTCTGCTGCCTGCCAAGCCATTAGTCTTCGAGTATCGTGCAAGGTAGGATAGATGCCGACGGCGCAGCGGCTGACTTCAGCCAGGTTTTGCATGGCGAGGTCCCTGCGGATCGTCTCTCATCCATTCACCTGCTCATCTTTTCGTCGTTTTGATGAGAACGCTCTCAAACGAGCAGTCGTGGTTAAAGCCACTCCACATAAATGACGCGCGTTTTGCTAGTTGCTGCCTTCTGTTTTCGTCTTCCGTTTCTCTCCGTCGTGCCTCTCCGTTTGAACAGTTCTCTTTTCTCCTTTCTCCTTTGTCCATTCGTCTTTTTGCTGAGGGTACACAGCTGAACAACAAACTACCCCGCCAGTGACAGCAGAGATGACTATCATACATGCCAGATACGAAGTACATTTTAATTCACAGGTTGTGGTTTTTGCGCCGGCGGAGTGCGCGAGGAGTGGGACCCATGTTCAGCTGAAGATGGCCAGGTGGGGTGTTGAGTAGAAGGAGAGAAGAGGGGAGGAAGAAAGAAACGGAAGCATTAGCCGGTCAGTATCTGGCGATGCAGCGATCCCCTTGCTGGGGTTGTTAGCTTGTTCGTCGTAGATTTAACTAGTAGGGACTCAAGACCCTTTGCCACCACCAGGGTACCAGGGGCCTCGTAGCGTCAGCCAGAAGATTGCATCCCATTCACGTCCAACAAGTTCAGGCCAGGCACATCTGCTCTCTGTGCCTTTGAGCCTTTCTTCTAGATCTTACGTTCGCTAGTTTTGCATCTGCCGATCGAATAGCGGTAGATACAAGTCGAGATACATTCGTCCTTTGTATAGTTGTATTAGCGGCACTTGAAACATGCTCATGGGCAGCGTAGTGCCGCATCGTTTCGTGTAGTCCATGCATCGGTCGGTGATAATCCAGGTGCTTCTCTTACGGCCGACACTTTATTGGATGCGACCCCTCTATGACCCCTATTCCTTGAAACAGACGACGATACTCACCCCTCTCACTTACATCGTTATTTACATTGCTAAAGAATGGAGAAGCGATTTAGCTTGGTGGCTGAGCTGTGATAGCAGAGTGCAGTAAAGTGCCAATTCTAATAGAAGAAGTGACATCAGACACTATTATTAGGCTACGCAGGCATAGGGTTTGTAGGCCAATCTCACGACATGACGTCTTTGTTGCAGCTCTTCCAAGTGTCTTATGAAATTGTGCTACACAGTATCGACTCGACCTGTCAAGGCGGGTATCGATTAATCAGCCTCGTGGCAGCCCGCGGCGGGAGACGGTTGTCGACAAGCTGTATCCATCTAGTCACTTGGCGCAGCGTGTAATCATCATCTGCTCTATGTCTCTCTGCACGTCTGCATATCTGCCGTACCCCTGGTGGACGGCCAGCTCTGCAGCTTGAGAGTGACGCTGTGCTCGTATCAGTAACTACCACCCTTATACAGGACACACTTGATGAGCAAGAACAACACGGTAGCCATCTGCGTCTTCAAATGTCTTTCCGTGGACATCCCAGTAGGGGTTGAATGCCGGCACAGCCGAGATCCCGGCCGCTACCATGCGATTGATGGCGGCTTCGTGAACCGTTTTATCCGGGAGGTAAAACACCAGCAGGTTGTCCTGTGTCGGTGCGCGGCCGGCGTCATGCCCGGTCTTGGTCGTAAATTCAAAGTGATACGGCGACTTTGGCGCGCCCAGCATCACGCCGTCGAAGCCGTCGTGGTCCTGGAAGCGGAACAGCTCAGAGAACCCAAGGCCGTCGCAGTAGAACGGTATCAGTGCGGCAATATTGTTCGTCGGACGCGCGACGCGCAGGTGAGTAGCAGACGCCATTTTTTGCGTCTTTAGCCGTCAGATGCAGAGTATCGACTATGGTTGTTGAGATGACTCGTAGGGTCGATGCTCTTCCCCGCAAACAGAAACTCATCGATTCAATATTGCGGTGTCTCCACTTAATACTTGCCTATATATAGTGTAGAAGTACTGAGCTTCTCAACAATTGGACTAGTTCCTCTCTGGATGTTCCCACTCCCCATGGTGTAGTTGGTTCATCACGTTCGACTGTAATGGTTCTTCAATGTAATCGAAAGGTCGCCGATTCGATTTCGGCTGGGGAGAGCAACTTCTTTTTTTACCAATTTTTTTTTCTTCTTCATTTTTGGAAATGATCAATACAGTGAATCAGCTTCGTTTCTTTCTCGATCGTCGGCATTATTTTGTAAACTCAATTCACGTTCTTCTCCTAGGCTACTGCGCTTACTCCAGGGCTAAATCGCTTTACTGATATAATTTCGAGTTTCTTCCGTTTTCCTCTTTAAACTTTCTGTCTTTTCTATTCACTAATATTTACTTTGCATCAGTTCTTGAGAATTGTATGGGCTGACTATCACTTTTATTAAATTATGCTAACTTTCACTATATTATATTGAGTACCAGACTTTTGCGCCTAGTCCTGCCAGTTACGACGTGTGTCCATTAAATCCATGCACCCTTAGGCAAGAATCGCCATACCCTGTGCACTTGCTGCTAGTCCCAGCGACGCGAGTGATGCATGCTGCACCTGCTGACGCTTAACAGCATCGACAACCGTTACTGCTGCTTCTCCGGTGCCGTTGCCAGGGCTAAGTGCGTACAAGAACTGGCCAGCAGCGCGGAGGTCGATCAGGCCGGGGTCGCCGTTTGAGAGCTCGATGGGTCCGGCACCGATAATACTGGCATCGGTCAGAGACATCTCGACAAGACGGTCACTGGCCACGTCCGTCACAAACGCTGTGTTTGTGGCCGGGCTGATAACCGCCCAACACGTCGCCTTCTGTCCGGATACGACACCGCGGCCGACAGTCGATGCGACACCGGTTTTCTTGTCCACGCTGAGAACAGCTGCTCCGAACGATGCATCAGTAACGAAAAGCATGTCAGCGCTCTTTTTAGCACGGCCTGCTACCTTGATTGGTGCTGCGCCAAAGAGAACGGCTGTGCCATTGGGCGAGCTGGTCGTTCCTGCTGCGGCGACAGAGCGAGCGGAAGCACCACACGCAGACTTTGCAGACATAACTGGGTATGAAGCCAGGAAGCCGGTGGTGCTGTTTCCGTCACCCTTGACTGTTGCATACAGGGTGCGCTGGTCCTCGGAGAAGAAGACCTGGGACACAGTGTTGACAGGGCCAACCGGTGGCGTTGTCTGTGCCGGCGTGAGAGCAAGGGGGCGCAGCGCATCAACCGTGTTTGCCTGGATGCCTTGCGTCAAGGAGTATGTGGCACAAGAGACACCAGATTCGGCGCCAGTCATACCAACACAGACCATGCTGTTCTTGGGGGAGGCTGCCACCGTGTTGGGGAACTGGCCAGGGAACACCACCGGCTCGCCGACGAGCGACAGTTTGGCGGGGTCCTGAGCATCAATGGCCAGCATCGAGACAGAGTTGTTGCCAGGGTTGACGGCGAAGATAAAGCTTCCAGCCGCGGAGTGATCAGCTAGGGTGATGGCCGACTGGCTGAAAAGAGAATCCGGTCCAGCCGGGGCACCATCAGCCGTGAGGCCGCTCAGACCAGCTGCGCCTGTTGCAGTCGACGATCCTTGGTCAACAAGGAGCGATCCGTCGGATGCAATGGGGATGGCGACAACCGAGTTTGCCTGAGCATCGTTGGTGATGATGTAGATAGCTTTGCCAGATGTGTTTGCAACCTTGCTATTTGACCGTTCCAGGTGCGATCTAGGTCTGTGTACAACCGATGCCGAGGCCTCGGCAAACAGCCAGGCAGCGCCGAAAACGATGTGGGGAAGGTAAAGCATGTTGATGAATCCGAAGAATAGGCGCAAAGTGAAAGTCAGGTGAAGTCGAGAGCCCAGGTTGAAATGAGAGTGAAGAATGAGATGGGATGAGAATCAAATCGGCAAACTACTGACGACACCATCACCACTATATACTCGCAGGAGGGCGAAAGAGATGTCAACATAACCACCCGTTTTTCTACATTGCTTCTCTTCAGACGATTTACTCCGTCCGAGAGCCATCATCACAATTTCCATATTGAGTATATGGAGAGGAAGTTCGGCGCGATACCCACTGATTAATTTTACTAAATAGGAAATTGTGATGATAGTGTCTCCAGGAAGAGATGAAGGTTGAAACACAATAAAGTTCCGTAACAAGTGCGCTCGTGTTTGAGGCAGACCTCCACTTCGCTACCCCAGTTTTGCCTCCCCCTTAAGATGCTCAATGCTGCTCTAGCTTGGATTACTCGATAATCATACCTAAACAGTACTCGGGTTCGTTTGGATTTCTCACTTGGATGATCTGTTTCGCTCTTTGAGGCCATCCTTATGTCGTAATTTAATCACCGGGTTCATCATAGGCTAAATGATTCCGGCTGACAAGGGAAAGCTAATATCAACATCCTTACGTGAGCCATGTTCGCCGCCTACCTATCAAGTAATGCTCCGTGGCCTTTCATTCTCATCTGATGTAAGGGGGTCGAAGCTGATAATTCTTATTTCATTTATGCTTATGTGGCAACGGCTTTGCGAATGGTATCGCAGCATCCGCCAGTGTTTCTTGTCGTCGTCGCAAAAAGTTGGCCTCCTCAATACGAATTAGGTAATCCTCCAATTCTGCAGTAATCACAATTGCCTGTTTGGGAAAGAACCCCCAGTTTCAGGCCCACACGTGGAAGTGGGTCTATCTTATAAACTGGGTCTGCAACATCTGACATCGACGACAGCCGAGGACGGCCGGTCTACGAGGCTGACTTTAGGTGAGACGAGCTCTCATTACTGTGAACACGAGCGTGGAAAGAAGACAGGATATGAGCTAGGAAATGAGAAAGGGAGAACGATCACCTTTAAAGGGAAAAAAGGACGCACTTAAAACGCAAACGATAGCGTGAACCCGAGGATTGTCTGCCCCCTTGATGTTCAAAGTCAATCTCCTTTGACTATATCGGCGAAACTGATTTATCATCGTCAATATACCGTCCCATTTCAGAGGGTTATCCACGGACACATATCGAAACACGACACAGAACACAACGCAAGAGCACGAGATACGTCGTAGCCCGTCACAGTTGCCCACCATGCCAAAGAACATCTTTCGCGTGTTCAACCCGAACGGTTTGTGGACCCCTTTATGTACCGAGTCACCTCTTTGGCCATTTCTACATGGCAGACACACGGGCAGCACGCAAGAGGGGTGTGGCCCATGTGCCGCACTTGGTTCTCTTTTTTCTTCTTGTGCCTTGCAGGTCAAGCTAACGGCGTCTCGGATAGCACCTCCCGAAAACCGTACAGAAAAGCGGCGTGCTCAACTGCGAACCGCCCAACAGTATGTCTCCCCTCAATGTTCTGAGCATAGTGTGGGTTTGCTTGTATGTATCAATCACTAACCGGCAGGACCTACCGGGAGCGGAAGGATCGCTATACCAAGGCCCTAGAACAGGAGCTCGCCGTCAGCCGCGCCCGCGAGGCGCACCTTATGCAGGAGAATGCGCGCCTCAAAGAGACGATCCAGACACTGAAGCACGGACACGGATTCGCAGGCACCCATCAGACCAGGACAGCTTCGGATGCAGGCAGCAGCACCCTCAATGGTATCGTGAGCCTGGACGGCATCGATATTTCGTCCGATGAGCTGGCTGCCTTTGATTTTGATCTCAACGATGCCGCCGATCTCAACTGGCCCGATTTCACCACGGTCAGCAACTCCTTGTGCTCATCACCTCAGCTTAGGCAGGTCACAGCGGCCCTGTCGGCGTCTCTCAGCCCCACGAGCTCAACGAGTGTGACGTCGCCGCCATGCTGCATCGGTGATGTCGACGCAACTGATATCGGCATGCAGTTTATTCTCAAGCTCGAGGAGCCCTGCATTGGCCACATGCACACCCCGGCCAAGGCGCAAGAGGAGGGCAATGTGTCCAACAACCACTCGCTCACCGTCACGTCGAGACTGGCCGACATGGGCTTTACCGACGGCAGCGACAAGATGCAGAACATGATGCAAAGGGAAGGGAAAGAGACGCGCCTGATTATGCAGTCGATGCTGGCGCTGTCCAAGGACCTCGTGCTGCCGCACAGCGGGTCTCTGACACCCGTGCAGGCGTGGCAGAGCGTGTGTGCGCAGCCGCAGTTTGCGTCGCTGCCCGTGAGAACTGTGCAGGCGCTGGGCGAGTCGCTGCGTGACCTGGTCAAGTGCCACGGGTTTGGTGCTGTCATTGAGCAAAGCATCTTCGCTGAGCAAGTATCGCGGGCGCTTGCTTCATCACGGCACTACTGG
The DNA here is from genome assembly GCA_029298845.1 of Ophiostoma perfectum. Lineage (NCBI taxonomy): Eukaryota > Fungi > Ascomycota > Sordariomycetes > Ophiostomatales > Ophiostomataceae > Ophiostoma > Ophiostoma perfectum. The sequence goes on from JANSLV010000075.1 coordinate 60,703, forward strand.
CAGCGCTGAAACTTTTCCTATCACACTCTATACAATGTACTAGCAATACAGCAAGGGACCTCGAGGTCTATCCAAATATATTCTATTCTATGCTCTACTCTAAATGACGCGTCGTTATGAAAAAAAAAAAGGAAACTATCATAAGCCTACCATAGCCCGAATGACATTAACAATAGGGGGTATCGAAGAAAAGGCCACGGTAATGGTACCAAACAGGCTCATAGCCAGGCTGGAAATAGCTGCGGCACGGGGATCGACTCGCAACAACAGTGCAGTGCCCAGCGCGGACGCGTTTGCGCCCATAGCAACACCGCGAGTAACATAATCGTCTGCAATGTTAGTTATGATCATGGGGGAAAAAAGAGCGTACGCTGCTTACCATCTGGGATGCGCAAAAGCCGGAGCATGCGCTGGCCGATGAGAACACCAAAGACACCGGACAAGATTGTGATGGCTGCAATCGTATTAAGATCGCCGCCTAGGTTCTTAACAGCCGGGGTAGCCAGCGCTAGTGTCAGGCTTCGTGAAGTAAAGGCCAAGCTGCGAGTGGCGCTGATGCCAATGGCGTGGCATACGACGGGATAGGCAAACAGCGATGCAATAGAAAGGACAATGTTGGGCACAACAATGGCCGAGAAGTGAGTTTTGAGCTCGAAACGGTACTGGAACATCGGCAGCGCCAGAGCCACGATACTGGCATCCAGGAAGCTCGACAAGATGTCGCCTGCGCCTGGCATCATGTGAAGGCGAGGGTGGGCAGCGGCGTTCGCCCATAGCTTGATGTAGGTATAGCCCGGCTTGTAGAGGCCGAGGGTTGTGGCTAGGCTGTCGCCGCGAATGCGGCCCAGCAGCCAGATGATGAGGAGGGACGAGAATGCCGACACAATGACGGGGTGCAGGATCTGGCGCCACGACGCAGGTAGTGACATGGCTGCAAAGAAGGCGAGGATGTTGATGCAGAGCTGCAGCGGCATGGCATAGCCCGTACTGTAGTAGACGGGAACACCGACAGCCACCATAACAGCCAGGTAGAAAACAGTGTCGATATGGCCACTTGCCCACTCGGCCCAGCGATCGGCTCGCGGTGCACGGGTGATAAGCGTGGGGCTCTCGCGCGGTGGCGGCGTGGGCGTGCGGGTGCCGCCGCCGGGACGGTAGTAGTGGCGCGGTGTCGAGTAGGAAGAGGAGGAGGAGTAGAAGTGGCGGTTGGGTGCAGGCACGTCGCTGAAAGAGCTGAGGGGATCGTCTAGGTTCTGGCCGCGCACGGTAATGTAGGCGGCGACGCGCGAGCGAGGGGGGATGGGCGGCATGCCTTCGTCGTTGTGGTCTTCGCTAAAAAAGGTTGAAGCGCGCAGCGGTGTGAGCTCTTCGGTCTCGCTCTCGCTGGCGACTTGCTCTGATCTCTGCAGCATTGCCTTTCGTGGCGGGCTTGTCCACAGCTGGATCCAGCGTGTCATGTAGACAGAGACCACCATCATGATCAGGAATCCGATGACTATAGGTTAAAAGTTAGTTGGGGGGGATCATGGGCCACGGGGAAAATAGTAACCTACTGAACACGAGAATCAGCTTGATGATCTCGACAATGGAGATATGCGGACTGAGTGGCAGCATGACAAATGACTGCACGAAGAAGAGGTTCATCCATCGCAAAGCCCAGCCGCCCTAGAAGAGGAGTGTTAGCGGATGATGTCCTTGTTCATATTGTTATCTTTGTCGACAAGGCGATCGGCATGCGAACGGGATAGGACCTACCGGGATATTGATTGCGCGCACGATCTTTTCGGTCGGCCGTCTGCCCAGAACCAGGTCGCAAAGAATCAGGGCGACAAAAAGGATGACGAGACAAGCAACGGAAGCCGGGAACGAAACACCGCCCATGTTGAGCAGCCGGTCGATGCCAAAGCAGGCGGCCATGATGGCGACGATGCCAAACGGCACCTGGATGAAGCAGCGGACAAAGCGCCGCCATTCGGTGACAAAAGCAAGTCTAAAGGCAATGGCAAAGTCCTTGGCGATTGGAAGGAACGCCGTGCTCTCGCCATTGTCGGCCGGTGATGGAAGTAATGGTGACTGCGGTGCTTGTGAATGTGTCGATATCCGCGGCGATTGAGGTGCTTGAGAAGCTTGTGATAGCTGCGGCGATTGCGGCCGCGACTGGTGCGGCGACGCTTGCGCCGACTGCGCTGGAGTCATTCCGTGCTCTGATGTCGTGTGCTAAAAAATGGGTTCGATAACACCGCCTGTCGTTTGTCGTCTGTCGTCTGTCGTCGTTGTCGTCTCTTCGATGTATCGTCGTCGAGTATCAGATTTTTCCTTTTCTTGTTGCTTGTCGTCTGCGGTCATGTCCGTGTATCGGGCCGGCGTTATCTCGGGATCTCGTTGGGCACCGATATTGGAAGTCGTCCGAGTGCGATAGCAAGGGTCACAAAGCAAAAACGAAAAGTCGAGATATAAGTACAAAAGCCGGTCGAGATGCCTCACCTCAGTTCTCACCTTGATTGAGGCATGTGCACGGATTGATGACGCACAATTGGGTTGGGGATTAGTTGGAGAACACAGCAATTGGAGAAAGCCTGTCTGACTGCAAGAGGCAAGAGCGACTGACTGAGGCCTAGACGGGAAAAAGGCGGCAATGGGCCAGCGGGACTTGCGACAACGGCCAGTTATTGCCTAATCGGGGAAAGTTTCCTCTTACTGCGAGCGAGGGCTCCACTCTTTTACTCACAGTAGTGTCATGGAAACTCGGGTGACGATAGTCTTGGCTGTTTGTCTCTTCATGGCGGATGGCATGTACTTATGCGGCTGAAGAAGGCTGTTGATTCGAAGACGGCGAGAGATGCAATGCTGGAAATGTTCTATTCGCGATGTTTGTGGAACAGTGAGGTATGAAGAGAGGGATGGGCAGCAAGACTATGCTCGAGTCATAATCAGGCACATCTCTTCAAGTATCCCAAGCTTTTCGACTATTATTGCTGATATTCTAACATAACTTCTGGCATACTACGCAATACTACGCATCTTCTCTGTCGACACAAGGCTGGCTTTGGTTGCAAGGCTGCGTGACGTCGGTGTTGGGAACATGCCCTTTTCACAATTGCCTAGTTAGGAAAGAAGCCCATGTTAGGCAGGTCGGCAGCTCGTGGGCCCTGCTTACAAAGGCAATGCCGAGGTTACGAAGACGGGGCGGCGAAAGGACTGGGCCTGCATACGAAAACGAACGTAGTCAGCGTCACCAATTCCGGAACAGAGATGTCTTTTGAGGTTGGTTATCAATTAAAATGATCATTCTGGATCAGACTCTCTTGCTTGTTGGTTTCTCATGTCTTTCCTGCGCTCTTCGATCGCCTCCTCGACCATCTCAACAGTTCCAGCCGCCGTCGACAGAGATGCACTGACCAGAGATGTAGCTCGACTGGCTGCCCAGCAGGAACACAACAAGCTCGGCCACCTCCTCTGGCTGGCCTTCGCGGCCGAGAGCAATTGATGTTGGCGTTGATGAGGTGTTGATCTGGCCGCCACGTGCCTCCATGGACCGGCGCAGCATGGGTGTGTCGATAAAGCCCGGCGCAAAGGCGTTCACACGAATGCCCAGCTTGCCCACCTCCTTTGCCGTTGCGCGCGTTAGTCCAACGACACCGTGTTTCGAGCTGCAGTACGCTGCGGAACCAGGTGCACCCTGCACGGCCATGATGCTGGCAGCATTGACAATGGAAGCCCCCGCCTTCTTGTCTGCCACGCCGTGCTCCCTCATGCTTGCCACCTGTGCACGCATGCAGTTCATGGTGCCCGTCAAGTTCACGCTGATCATCAAGTCCCACAGGTCGTCCTCTTCGTCGGCGACGCAGTCTTTGAGGTTGGACTTGAAGACGCCGGCAATATTGGCCGCGCCGTTCAGAGGACCGAGCTCGGCAACGGTGTCCTTAGTCCACTTGTCAACAGCTGCACGGTCGCGGATATCGACAACTGCTGTGAACACTTTGATTGTATGGCCTGCCTCCTGCGCAATGGCCTGCACGGCCACACTTGCCTCCTTCAGCTGGCCAGCCTGGACATCGGCAAGCGAGAGGTGGGCGCCGTGCTTAGCAAGAATCTTGGCTGTACACAGGCCCATGCCCGACGCCGCACCGGTAATGGCAATCACGCTGCCCTTGAGTGAAGACATGTTGTAGGGTGGTCTTAGTTGAGATAAGATGCGTCCCGTCACGAACTATAGTCGTACAAGCTTGATGGGAGGAAGAGTAAACGAATATCACAGAGTTCGACAGCAGGGTGGCAGGCCATCATTTATAGGCCGGTCATTGTGCCTTCCCCGCCCGCGTTGTACCCTACACGGCCACCCTTGTGATGGCTTGGATTGAGTAGCATCGGAGATTGGACTTAAGCCATTTCAGAGTGCGGGATGATCTGTTCGTGCATATGCGGCCACCATGGCTAGTCGGCGAACGGGGATAGGCAACAAAGCTGGGGTAATGGTTGCCACCACGTGCGTTGTTGTGAGACGGAAACGGGTAATAAGCTTCCGTACCCGTATATCAGAGACAGTTCACTCTACGTAAACATAGTCCAACGCAGGTAAAACAAGAGCTGACATCTTCACCGCCTGCATTGGCACTGCCCAAACCTCACATGACTCGATGTAGCTGGGCGTGGTCTATCTACGGTCTCCGGATGCCCAGAATATCACCTGAAATCCGGTGATAGGGGATAAACATACCCGCTGCACGTTGGGCCACACTCTTTGAGGGGCACAAATACGACAACGGGAAAGAATATGATTAGTCTCTAGATGCTGGAGGATAACAATGCTACTTGAGGCTATGTTGGTTCAAGCAAGGGCATATGATTCACGGGACATAAGTCATACGTCGTACGTTGTAGAGAGCTGGGATGCAAGTCAGTTAGTGAGTGTCGCTCCCTACCAGTAATTTATTGAGTGTCGTCTACTCGTTAGCTACTGAATTGGAGCTAATGTGAATTGTTAAAACTCCTTTTTATATTCTTTACTTGTTCATTCAAGTAAAAGTCTAATAGAAAGGTATATTGCCAAGGTCAGAATCTATAGAAACTCTGTCTTCATAGCGAGGTAAAGGTAACTACTCGAATTAAGTGAAAATAAAAATAAAATAAAAATAAATCAAAGACATGAGTAAAGACCAATTGGAGTAACCGAAAGCAAGTATTGTCTCGTTCAAAGTAAGGTGATCGATCCATCTCAACCTATGTAAATTATCGCGCTAAACCGCTCTTGGATGTACGGCAACGACGTCATCGCAGGCCGTCACATAAAACCAGTCAGCCATGCATTGTTCACGCTTCCATTCTATCGAGTATCATTATCACATATACCACTAGAATGGCTTGCTGTGGGATATGCAGCTCGTCTAGCGACTATGACAACAACGACGACATCGAGGCGCAGGCCGAGCGCAGGCCTCTGCTTGCCTCGGACGAAGAGACTGATCGCCAGCGCACCCTTCATGAAAAGCTTCACACGTACCAGATTTTGAGAGCGTTAGCTGATGGGTACATGCCATCCACCGATCAAGCCACCACGCAGATCTCAAAAGGATCAGCTTCTGTATTGGATGTCCTCAATTCTCGCACAGTCCGTCGTGGCCGCCTCAGCCCCCAGGGACGTCGGCTCCTACAACTGTCCGAGACATGGCTCAAGCAGCTCGTCCAGCTTATGGAGCGCAAAAACGGACGCGACCAGATTCAGGACTTTATCTGGTGGGCCCGGAGTGTAAGCATTGCTGGTGCTGCCAATGCCATTGAAGAGGGCGCGCATGTAGTTGTGGACCAGGCCAGCCGCCCCATCGCATCTGCCGCCACCGGCTGGAACAGCCTGCAAGCGATCAGTGCTCTTCTCTTGGAGAGCACACCCTTCAAAATGTTTCTGGCCGACCTGGCCGATGTCGGGCGTGATGTGTTCAAAGACACAGCCGCCGCCACCGCACAAGCCGCCGACGCCGCAGCCAAGAATGTCGACAGTGCCACCGGGCAGGGATCTACAGAGGCTGGCAAGGACCTAGAACCGCCACCGGCAGACGAAACGCTGGTTGAGATTGCCGACGAGGTGGCAGCTGGAGCATCAAAGGTAGCTGCCGAGGCACAGGAGAGTGTCAATGCAAAGCTGGTCGAGAACGATGATGGCACACGCGAGCGGCTGACGGAGAGACTGCGCGCTGTCGTGTCCTCGCTGTCGCAGAAGCCAGACTACGAAAAGTCAGTGTCCGTTTTGACCAGAGTGCTGCAGAGGGGTGCGGCGGCTTATCTCAAGAGCATTGCGGCCGCGGCAGACAATGTAGCCGAGGTCGCTGAGGCTGTCCACGAGGAGGTACAGGAGGAAGTGGCACTGGATTCCCAGGACCAGGCACTGCGCGACATCTGGTCGTTCTTGACAGCGTTTGGCGACGAGAACGAGTGGAAGGCACTGGAGGATCAACTCAAGCAGATATTGGACAAGGTGGGCTGCGACAAGGTTGAGGTTGGCGGCAGCAGCAAGGGCAAGGAGCGTGAGAAGGAGAGAAACACAAAAATCGATCGTTTTGTGGAGCACGCCGGCACGACTCTCGAAGAGGCCTTGACCGATCCGAACTTTCTCGACGACGATTCTATTCCAAAGCTGAAGAAGAGACTGGGCCAGTTCTCCATCTCCGAGTCGCCCGTCGACGGTCTGCAGGAGGACATCAAGCTATTGTTGGACCAGGCAAAGAAAACGTTTAGCTCGGCCCTCGGCGACGATGATATCCACGCACTCGTCGACACCTCGCTGTCCATTATCGACCTGCTGTGGCCGACGACTACGGGTGGCAACTATGTGACGACTGATCTGGCAAGCGATGCCACTACTGTTTTTGTGCCGGCTCTCGTCCAGGCGGTCCGCTACATTCCGATTCCGCGGCTGGAAATCATATCGCCCGAGATTGACCTGCTTCTCGAGTCGCTCATTCTTGAGCCCGCCACAACCAAGGACTCGCTTCTCCCCAACCACCTGCGCGTCGAACTGCGCAACGACATTGATATCTACCCGCCCCAAGCTGTCAATACGACAGCAACGCCCTCGGACAGCTCGCTCAATACATCCGTCACGATTTCCATCAACGGCCTGTCCCTGCAGGCACAGGATCTCGGCTATGTGATGCGCCTCCACTCCGGTCTATTGTATTTTCTGGATCGAGGCGTGGCATCTTTTTTGGTGTCAGACGTCAATGTCAAGGTGGACGTTGGTCTTATCCGTGATAAGGCAGAGCGTGTTCTGGCCCTACACAACGTCGACGTCAGCATTGGAAAGCTCGACTATAGCCTGCGCAAGAGCAACCTGTCTTGTTTGGCGTGGCTTCTACAGCCCATCATCCGGCCAATCTTACGCAAGACGCTAGAGACGCAGCTGGCCACCTCCCTGACAGAGCTCTTTGCCAGCGTCAATACAGAGATTGTGTTTGCGCGTGAGCGTCTTCGCGGAGCCAGGGCTGCTGGTGGCGGAGGTGGGCTGTCAACGCTGCAAAGTCTGCCGGGCCTAGTCCGTGCCCTCCTTGCTCGTTTCCAAGAGCCAGTCGAGACGGACATAGAGGTTTCTGTGGGTGTCACCCCGTCGTCCGACAGTCCCTTTGAAGGGGTATTTGCTCCCGGTAGTCTGGTCAGGGTCTGGCGCGATGAGGCAGAGGCGGCTGCTGACCGTGTTGAGGATGCTGCAGTTAGAGGGTGGAGAAACGAGATCTTTGACAGCAGCAGTGTTTAACGTTGGACAGTGTTTTTCTGTATAGTAAATCAAAACTTAATAAATCCAGTATACCGCTATGCATTCGTGAGTATATACTATTGTTCTAAATGGTTCAGTTGTCATTAAATTCCATACAGCTCCAAGGCCTCCGAGCTACAAGGCGCTTTACTGGTGGTACCGGGTGCTAAGCTCCCTCCATGCTTGAACCCATTCGCTATTATCCATCTGCGGCTGCTGCTGGAGATTCAAGCCTTGCTGCGTATACTGGTCCATCTCCATATTGCCGCTATAAGCTTGAGGAGGAACGTTTCTACCACCGCCGCCAGGGCCGTTTGCACCAGCGCTGCCGCCGCTGGGAGGCTGTCGACCAAAAAAGTCTGGTTGAGACAAGTAAGGGTCTTCGGCAAATGTCGCTGGCTCGGTGGCCATGCCAAAGTCAAAGCTTTGGGGATAAAAGTTGGGGGCTGGCACGGTGCTTGTTGGAGAGATCATGCCGGAGTTGGCTACTGCTGCTGCCGCCGCCCCTGGACCGCCGCCGCTGGGCCCACTTGCACTTCCATGTCCTCCCGGGTGGGCACCCTGAGGAGTACCACCCACTACATTGATCGATGACGGGTCGAATGAATTCCAAGGGAACTGTCCCGTGTCATTAGTGAACCATTCCCCGGCAAATGCCTGCAGCTGTTGTAGCTGGATTTGCTGTTGAGGGTTGGATGAATGTTGATGCTGTAGCTGTTGCTGTTGCTGCTGTTGCTGCTGCTGGTGGATATGATGCGGCTGTTGATGGTGTGGCTGTTGTGGTTGTTGTTGTTGTGGTTGATGTTGATGTTGGTACTGGCCTTGGCCAGGCATTTGATTTGGCGCAGGCGGGGAGTAGAACATGTTGGGCGAAGACTTGTCCGATATAGGCTGGCCTGCAGCTGTACGCAGTTGTGGGGATGCCGATGGGGGCGCCATGGACACGCCCCCTGTAGCTACTGTTGATGTCGTTGTTTGGCTGTTGAATGGGCCCTGTGATGTCTTGCGATCACTAGACACGCTCGAGCTGTTGCGTCGCTGCCGTCCGCGTCCACGAGTCGAAGAGTTGCTACGGTGGCCGCCAGCTTGTCTGCTGTGACTATGATGATGGTGGTGGTGGTGATGCTTGCCTGAAGAAGACGAAGACAGAGAGGATCCGTCAATGGTCGTCGCGGGAGGTGGTAGCGCCAGTAGACCGTCAAGAGCACCAACAATTGCCGCTAGCTGGCATACGACGCCGACTAGCACACGGAATGTTGGGGCTAGGCGTGTACGCTGGGCCAGTAGCAGAATTGACCTCACGGAAGCACGCTGGCGAGCAACAGCTTCTGTCAGGGTGGCTTTGTCAGCAGCGGAAGTTGATACATGTCCTACCACGACAATCTTGGCCACCAAATCCAGGCACAAGATTAGAACACTATGGTACAGGTAGTATGCATCAATCCACGCAACGCCATCCAGGAGTCCTGCGTCAAACAGTTGATGTAGATACTCGTTGACACGCTCGGAAGCATCGAGGCACGAATCTGCGAGCTCATCAGAAGCGATTGTGTCGTGATCAGAAGGAAGCTTGCTGATGTACTTGCTGTCAGACTTGTCGGCCACCAGATTGCAGCAGCGCTCTGCCCGGTCAAGAACAAACTGGCGCGTGACTAACGACCGGCCATATTGGTGTTGGACATGCAGGGCAAGGACAGCACGGCGGTGTGACGGAATCATAGACCGCCATCCAGGTTGGAGATGCGCTGGCAGTGCGACACGCCACGCCTCAAGCTCATTTAACAGTTCGTGGGCAGTCTGCTGGGGATTGCCGTAGCCGAAACCGTAGCCGTAAAAGTTAGGCTGGCTGCCAGGTGCTGGAAAGCGAAGCTGCTTAATTTTCCACGTCATCCGGATGAGACTGAGCAGACTGACCGGGAGTCCCTGCGGAAGATCAGCCGACTGGACATCATCGGTTGGTGGCGCCACGGCGATTTCAGTCTCGTCAAGGGCTGATGGACGGCCAAGCATGATGCAGAGGTTGCGCTCGAAAGAGTAGAGCGTCCACCAGACACGGCGCCGCGCATCTCGATCGTTTACTGCAGCTCCTTTACCGCCGCTATCTTTGGGGAGAGGGACCACACCATCGCGGTGCATACCGAGCGCTACTGCCATACGCGATGCACATCCCAGAAACGACCATGCTGCATTGCGACGGCCAGCATTATGTTCGTATAGCTGAAGCAGCATGAGTGCCTGGATATTAGCCAGGTTCGTAGTGCCTGCGAGTCGACTGAGAGACGAGCAGACGAGGTGCAGATAGCGTCGTTGCATGCTTGCTGCCGCCTTGCGCGCGCGGTCGTGGCCCTCGAGTGCTTGTGCACCAAAGGCAAAGACCATGGCCAGACAGCAGTTCCAGCCGTAGTCGTCGTCGGCTCCGCTGTCACCAGACTGCTTCTTTGCCTCGCCCGCATTGTTTCCTGCTGCTTGCGCCTGACCTCTCTGCCACAAAGCTTCGTATCGGAGAAGGAAGGAACCGCGGTGAAAGAGCGGGTAGTTGGGGTGCACCCTGTCAAAGAAGACACGCACAAAAATATCGGCAGTTTCACGCGGCGGTAGGAATGTCCCAGAAAATGAGGCGTCATCTGGCTCGGGGCGTGACCGACGGCTGTTGGCAGGTGAAGATGCTGACACTGTACCACTTCCGCCTCCTTCGTGTCCAGACCGTGGCGTATAGTGACGTGATGGCAGCGTTTGTTGCTGGTTGGCGTATGGAGGAGGATGGGCGGACTGTGATTGGGAGAATGATGGCGGGCGAGGATCCTTTACGACACCGTCCATTGCATCGCGGTCGTCACCGCTGTACTCGGCATCCTCGCCGCTCTCGTCACTGCCCTCGTCGTCATCGTCTTCATTGCTTCCAGAGTCCTGGATCTCAAGTGCTTTGCTGACTTTCAGGCCCACGAACTGGTCACGAATCGAAGACTGCCCTTGGTTCTCGGCTTGCGTATGAGAGCTAGATGAACCGTCACCAGTAGCACTAGGCGTCGGGCCGCCTCGGCTGCCAGTGGCCGGGCTGGCACCTGCGACACTGCCAGACTCGCTGGCGCCACCAACTCCTCCACCTGGTCCAACATCACCGCCCCCGTTAAGACCAGTGACGATGCTGTCTCCGCACTGCGCAACAAGAGCACGGATCGAAGTAACAAATCTGAAGGAACTAGACGGGCCGACGTAGTGCGCGACGCCGTTTGGTGTGGGAATCAGCTTTTCGTCAGCTGCAGGTGTAGTGAGCGGTCGGTGTTGAGGTGGATGCGGGTGCTGGAAAGGCAGCACGCTGCCGTCAGCAGGTATCAAGGATGCCACTGATGAGAGAGATGGTAATGAGGTAGTCGATGTGCCGGGAGGTGGTACTGGTGGTTGGACAATCGTGGGTAGAGAGTGTAATGCACCTAGTGCGGGGCCGGCCGATGAGCTGCCGCCCGCCTGTGAAGATGCAGCAAAGATTTCGTTTGCCGGTGTCATGTCGTCGCGCGGGGGCATAGGAATGTCACGCTCGGCTGCTGCGCGGTACAGCGCGTCGATGTCGAGAGCGGCAGTACGACTGGACGCTCCCTCGGCTGCCCCATCGTCAAGCATGGACTCGTCGTCGGATGCGTGGTCACCCTGTGCTGATTTGGCCTTGCCATCGGGGTCGAGAAGACCCTGGACCAGTGCCTCGAGGGCGCGGTATCGTAAGCTGAGAGACTCCACACTGCCGTAGACACGCTGTTTCCGTGGCAAAGTAGACTGGCACTTGATACGGCTTGCAATGCAGTTGGAGCAGGGGTCGCGGGGCGATGCGCGCATACACTTGGCACGGCGCTGTTTGCAGTGGTCGCAGGATACGGCAGCTCGGCGACGCTGGTGTTCAGGAACACGCTTTGCGCGGGTGCCGCCCTTGCCGCCGGCTGCAGAAGCGACAGGCTGCGGTGGTGGTGGTGCAGATGTCGGAGGTTGGCCGTAGCCGCCTAGGCCATGTCCGCCTCCTATAGGCACCTGGCCATCCATTCTTTCGAAGTCAGGTCAGTATCCTGTGACGCAGAGGCCCGTCTCCTTCTTGTGTGCCGTGCCGTCGCAGTCGTCTCGGTCGTCGCAGTCGTCCTCGCCAATCACCGATCACCAGACCGGCGTCCCTCACCGGAATGTCCTTCACAGCTTGCCACGTTCGCCAAGTGACCAGGACTGGGGCAAGAAGGTCGCTTAATTGGGCGGTGCGCCACGAGAATGCCCAGGCCGAATGAGTTGGCTTGGCTGAACGTGCTTGTCTATTGCTGCTTTTTAATTTGTGGGGAAGCCTAGAGGACGCCGAGTGCCCAGGAGATAGGAGAATAAGAAGTCAAGCCTTTTCACGGGCCTTGCAATTTGCAGCACCGGAAGCAAGGGCGGATAGTGGTCGTCAAGAAAAGCATAAAACATAAAAGGGCAGACAAAGCCAAGGCCGAATGGCGCCAGTGGAAGACGTCAAAGAACGTACGTCGTAACGGCGTCAAGGCGTACGGAGTAGTGGTTGGTGGAGAAGAAACAGCGGCTTAAGAAACAGCGGCTTGTCGAGTAATACGATCAGCTAGGATGGCTGAAAAAGAGGGCTATGCGTATGATAGCACGTCGTGGTGGGCGTACGAACTAGTGGTGTCGGAGGGAGTATAGGGAAGCCAAGTGAGGTTCGATTGAAGGCCAAGATGGGAGGACGAAGCGTTGCGGTCTGTATTGGGCACGAGTGAGCACACAGAATGGGGAGCGTGGAGGAAGCTACGAGTACGGAGTACGCTGTCGAGAGCGAGCGGCGTGCAGAGCCAGAGCCCACCAAGCCAAAGCCGGAGGGGAGCATGCCTCAAGCTCTGCGAGATGGGTCCGACCTAGACTCGACCGCGGAGCAACTCAGTGCGGCGAATGGGCAGTGGAGAAGATCAGTGTTGGGTTCGCTGGACTAGACTTCGACCCACCGAGGTGCAGTAAGACAGTGGAGACGCAGCTGCAGCTCGATGCTGTGTTACAGGTGCTCTGGTGAAGAAGCCAGCACAGGCCAGCACAGGCCAGCACAGGCCAGCACAGGCTAGCACAGGTACTCCGTAGAGGTCGAGAATGAGAAGACAACATGACGTGGAGAAGTCGGTAGGTAAAGGTAACCAAACAGTCATGCGGACACGCAAACAGTAGTTGTGTGACATTCGACAAGAACCCGCGCCGCGTAGTGGGACGAGCGCCGTGGCGGTGCCAAGGCGGGAGATGAGAGACGAGATTTAATATGATATACGGAGTAATTGTATGTGAGGAGAACGCTTACGACTAGAGTTGGGGAGGTACCAGACTGCTTTATGACATCCAAAGATAGGTTTGGGCCAGAAACCGGGATACGACGCAGTTAGTTGAGACGATGGGGGCCAAGGAACGGGTCTCAAGCGAGGATGCATGGTCATGATCTAAATATGAGTACGACGTAACAAGAAGAACCCCATGGAGGAGTGATGGGCAGCATAAATAAGGGTCTAAATACTACGGAATGCAGAGAGCGGTCAGAGGACGGAGAAGAACGACAAGCAAACATACAAACAAAACGCACCACATGCGGGATGACGATGGAGGGTGAAGTGCTGCGGCTGGGATCATCAGACAGTTTAGCGTTTCCATGCAGAAGATTAGAAGACAAGAAAAGGATAAGAGGCCGACGATCAAGTAGAACACGGGGCTATGGGCTCGGCCAAGGTTACAGGCTTATGGAACAATGTCGAGAGGAGGCGGGAACGCAGCGCCCTTGGAAAAAGAGAATAGGGGGATGCACCTGCGGATGAGTCTGAGTAATTACAGTCTACCACGGGCAGAGAAAGGATGCACATTGTACAGACACGGCTTGCAGTGGAAGTAGACGAACAACACAACTCTGTTACTATTTCGACTGCGCAGATCTTACTTGCAGACAATGATCGCCGTCTTGCCGGCCCATCGACACGCACCCGAGATTGTTGTCGGATTATGGTCTACGCGAGATATGCAAGGTCAGCTGGCTGTGATGGAGAGCACTTGAATTGCCGCATCACCATCTACAAAAGACAAGGCCATGTAATCTCAATTTTCTTCTTTCTATGCATCTACACTTTATAGTAGTAACACGTCAGCATGCAGTCTTTGCTGGCATACAGTGCACCAAGAATAACATACGGCTATGATCTTTGCGTTTCTATGACCCCGTGCACGGTTATAAGCTGGTTCGGACAGATGACGATGGCCGTCTTCCTCTCTTCCCATGAGCCAGGCGAGTTCCACGATCAAGCTGGCCATCTGTGTAGTGTCATGGAAAGTGTAAACGATCCCGGGTGGTTTATCCGGCTGGTTTATGACCAAGGCAGGCCCCCTAACAAACACATGCAGCGCATACTGTTGCACAGCATGAGTGTGTAACACGACGGCAATATTAAGCTCGGGCTCACGTCGATGTCGCACAAGAGGCCTGTTCGCGGATACGCTTATTTGCATTAGTAAGCATGGGAGCCACGTGCAGTCTGTCGTACTGACGGTACAGCGTCTCTCAGGGAGGGGGCACCAATGCTAATGTGCCAATATCCTCCAGCCTCGCGTATCTTGGCTGCGGACGGGTAGTTAGTGCCCGGCTGAGCTACTGTGCCATTCCAAACCTCTACATACTCCGAGACCCCGTCGTGTTTTTCATTATTATTATTGGCGTTCTGGCGTTTTGGCATGCCACACAAGGTTCCGGGCACCGTTCGAGACATCGTGTCACGGGTCGTAGCCGGGCGTCGCCTGGTGTCTAGGCATTACGGAGGGCGACGCCGGCTAGATTGTTCCAGCTTGGTTGCTTGCTCACGTACTGGGCTCGAAGGGGTGGGATAGATGCGTCCGGGTGCGCGTGGAAGCATCGCGGGACGGACAGCCAAGACGAAGAGATTTCAGGATGACCTGGAATCATTGGTGCCCGCGACCCAAACCCGCCAAGCGTTGAGCAAGTACGAAGTACGAGCAGATGCGGCATCCATGATGCATCGGAGTGAACGCCAAGCTCTGGCTTGGCTTCTCAGTAATAGTGGCTCATGCTCAGATGGTGCTGACCACCAACGTCGACGCTCGGCTGTTATTGCCAAGGCATTCACGAATACCTGATTACGATCAACGCAGTCTCACTTGGCCACGACGGCAAGGCTTCCGATGAATACCCCGTCTCTCCGCGTTGCACGAGCTGAATTTCCTGCAACCATGTCTGAGTCACGCTGCAATGGCTTCTATATTCGGGGTTGTGCGGGTTATCTTCGACGTACAGAGTCGACTACCTGACTACTCAATACAAATGTTGCCTCGTTGCCGTCTTTTTTGTTGCACATAACGCGCGTGTATTGCATTATCGGCCGCCGTGGATCTTGCCTCGAAGCAATCAGCACTCCCTGCAGGGAACCATTCATTCGGCTAATGATTCGCCGTCTTTTATCATCTACTCCCCTGTGGATTCCGTCGTATCGCGTCGCTTCCATTGAATACTACTCCATACGATTCGTCGTCGTCATCGTCATCCCTTCTCATGTGGTAATACTCAATGGCTGCTGAGCTCATGCATGCCGTCAACCGTTGCGAACTCTCATCGCTGGGCCCTGGAGTTCAATAGCTTCACATGCCAATTTGGCTGTCGTGTCTTATAGTGTCTCGTCTTCAAACCAGCAGTAAACCCAATGTTTTACTCATATTTTATCTCCTGAACCCACTGCTGTAGAGCCGGTTGGCCTATCGTTGATATAATATTTGTTATTCAGTTTTGCTTTTTCTGTTTCGTTTTCCTGCTTATCCATTTTTCTATTAATCTTATTTGATCGTACTCCGGATTTATCGTTACCAGTGTACCTAGTCGGCAATATCGGTAGTGTTCGACGCTTCACCTTGTCGAGCAACACGCAAAGCCGATGACTAGACCAGTACTTTCAATCTCGCTCCGTACGCCGCATGTCCCCATAATATGTGCATGTTGACTCAACTGCTCCATCTCTATCTCCATTATCTCCATCTCCATCACCCCAAACCCCCCCGTCCCCGTCTCGTCGTGGTCTAGAGTCACTGTCATAGCTTTATTTCTACTGGTCCTACAACGTTCCCCAGACGTTGGACTCTGCAAACGTTCAACGCGTATTACTGCTCGGTATACGAGCTTCTTGATAGACCAGAGAACACGAGATTATCTAGTTTGGTTTGGCCTAGTACTTTTGATCGTGGTTGCTTCAGCACTTGCAACTATCTGCTCTCCTCGTCTCCTATGACGCCTTATTCAAGAAAGAAGCTGATAAATACGTATGGAACCCGATGGGACCTCCCTTTGTTCCCTCGTCGTATCTGATCATCACAGATAATTGTCTCGGCGGACCGCCATAGCGATCTTTGCCCTATCCTTCGCGTCTTACGATCCTTTCAATGTGGTTTTGCCCCTATGACCTAGCGAGACAGCTTCATTTTCCTTCACCCCTTGTGCCATTCTACTTTCTTTCTCACCTCTACTCCGTACAGATCCTCCCCTCCCCTGCCCCTATTCCGATGATCATATGCGCGGGACTAGACTGGTTCGCTACGACGTAGCTATTTTCGATCCCTCTATTCCCCAGGTTGCATAAAGAAGATTCTTTATCAACCGAGTTCACGAAATAAGTACATTGTATCTTACGACTACGACTAGATGAGGGCATAGCAATCTCGCTGCATGCCTTGTACCTGTACATCACCCAGTTGCTACCAAGATACACCGTCGCGTATCCTGCTAGCCCAGTCCAGCCCGACCCAAAGCTTTGCGTTCCAACAGGGGGCGTCCCGCGCAATACCACCCCCCAACATAACCTCAATTCATTGGTTTCGTCTTAATTTTCTTCCTCTTTACTTCTCATCCCATCCTACTCCAACTCGAGGTACACACCGGTCATCACTCTGGCCATCGGTTTGCTTTCCCGTTCTTGTTCTTATTTCAGTTGTGCTTCTAGTTGTTTTAAGTCCGATCCTTACATTCTGCTTCATCAGCAAAACAGTCGTGTCTCTTCCCTGCAGTTCTACCCACCCTCGTGCATATATACATGCACGTACGACGACCAGGCCCGCACTAAAGAACCTCAGAACATTACAAATAGAGACATTACTTGAACGACGTCAGCAAAACTCTAGATCAAGACAAGCTGGGGTACGAGAAAAAGTCCCTTGATCAGCCTTCATGTATCTCTAGGACTACATCTGGATATACTCCGTACGGCTGGAGAGACTAGATAGACTGCTAGGGCGTATTTGTTGAGACACATCCCGCGCACAAAGGCAAAAGGACCGCGAACAGGCTGCATCTACGCCGGCCAGTTCAACGTGTGTTGTAAGATACGTCGGACGCACCAGTGCAGCAGCCGCACTGCCCAGACTCTGCCTCCCACATCATCGCGGACTTGGCGAAAACTAGAGGCCACTCACTTCCTCATTCTGTCGACTCCTGTCTCTCAACGCGGCCCTCTGTGTGCCTCTTGTATTACTCCCTGCACTTCCTGTGCTTCCTCGTGTCTCTCTTGGCTCCCTTCCTACCGAGTATATTGGCTTTTCTTCTTCCTCCTAGTCCGACCCTCGTGTCTCACTGTCACACCCGACAATCATCTATTCTTTTGCTTCTCGTCCTTCCTTTCTTTCTTGCCTCTCCTATACTGTTATCATCTCGGCTTCGCCATTGCCACATATACCATGGAGTCGTCCCTTTCATAACACGCCTGTCTTTCCTAGCTCTACTTTCTTCTATCCTGTGGCAACCGCCGTTGCATCTCTGTCAGTTACGGCCCTACCCACTGTCTTCTCCTCGCACACATCGACAATGCACACTTTATCAGACAACAGCAGTGGCTCGCATGCCGACGAGAAACACCCCGTCAGCAGAGACGTCACCTTCGACGGCGACGTCAGCGAGTCCAACGCAAACGCACACCTCAAACTCGATCCCCACGGCCTGCCTCTCGTGCCGCAGCCGTCCGACTTTAAGGATGACCCGCTCAACTGGCCGAGGTGGCTCAAGTGGGCTGTCCTGCTGCAAGTCAGCTTCATGGCCTTCCTCGGCCCGTTCAACGCGGCCGTTCCCAACCCCAGCCTGAACCTGCTGGGCAAGGCGTTCCACCGTCCCATCGAGGTCGTCACCTACAGCACGACCACGGCTATCATCACCGGCGGCATCTCGCCCTTTCTCTGGGTCCCGCTGTCTAACGTGCTCGGCCGCCGCCCGCTGTGTCTCGTCGTGCAGGTCATCACCATCGTGTCCCACATCGCCACGGCACGCACCAACACGTTTGCATCTCTCGTCGGCGTGCGTGCTCTCAACGGCATTGGCTTTGGCGGCATGATGGCGCTCGGCACACCCGTGCTCAACGACATGTTCTTCATGCACGAGCGCGGCGAGATGACGGGCGTCTATACTATCTTTGTTACCAACGGCGCCCACGTTGCTGTCCTTTTTGGCGGCTACCTCGGCCAGTATGCCGGCTGGCGCTGGGACTTTTATATGCCTGCGATCGTCACGAGCGTCTCCTTTCTCGTCACACTCTTCTGCCTGCCCGAGACGCTCTTCTCGCGCGACCCGCGCTTCCTCCACAACCGCACTCATGAGCGCTCCTTCAAGGAGATGCTCTTCCGCCTCAAGGGCAACCTGATCCCCGAGCGTCGCCTTCAGGGACGTGACTTTTTCACGGCCTTTTACATGCTCAAGTACCCGTCCGTGGCGTTTCCGTTCTGGTTCTACACGTGGAGCTGGACCTTTATCAACATTCTGCCCGCCATCAGCATGGCCAAGATCTACGGCAGCCGGTATGGCTTTGCGAGCGGCCAGATCGGCCTCTGCACCGGCATTCCCCTCATTATCGGCTGCCTCATCGGCGAGGTGTGCGGCGGCAAGATGTCCGACTTTATCCTCTACAAGATGGCAAGGAAGAACGGCGGTCAAGCCAAGCCCGAGCACCGCCTCGTCTTGACCTGCATCTCGGCCGTCTTTGGCCCGACGGGCATGATCATCTTTGGCGTCTGCGTCCAGAAAGAATACAACTATATCGTGCCGCTGGTTGGTCTCGCTGTCGGTGTCCTTGGCCTGCAGATCACATCAACGTGCCTCTACGCTTACTTGTCCGACTGCTATCGCCCGCAGACGCCCGAGTCCGCCGTGCTGATGAACTTTAGTCGCGGCATCTCCTTTGTGATCGGCTTCTTCTGGCCGGCCATGGTGGCCAAGATCGGCTATGCGTGGACCTGGTCCTCGCTCGCCCTCGTCCTGCTCGTCTTCTGGCTGCCTATCCTGTCGCTGATGATCTGGGGTGAGCAGTGGCGCATCCGGCTTGGTCCTCCCAAGTTCCACCAGTACTCATAAGCAAGCTAAACAGCCTTCGCACTGACTACGATGTCATTCCAATACTGCTTTCTCATAGCACATCCGTCGAGAGCCAGTCTTCTTTGTTTGTCACTAGTCTCTCAATCCTTTCTTTATATATCCTTGCTTCGTACTCTATACCTCTTGTTTGTTTTTTTATTACTTCTTATGATACCGAGCATTTCGTGGGACACAATCACCGTGTCCCAACAGCTACACCCAAATATATTTTACTCATTTATTTCCATTTATAATCAGTCCTATTATGTGCATTGTTATGAGCTAACTTGAATAGCAAACGGCAATCCCAGCCGTGTTTATGTTGCACTCCGCACGGCTTCACACTACATAGCATTGGGGGTCAAATTTTACGTTGCAGAGTACACATTACATATTACCGAATGTTCGGGCCGTGTTCATCCTGCCTTGCTAGTTGTTCTGTATAGAAAGGTAAATATCAAGGGTAATATGTAGACAACGCCATGACAAGGACATGAGAAACCGACAACAGTATAGAGCCCTGTACCCCGTGTCCGAGAACCGACCATCTACCAAAAAACAAACTCAAATAAGAAATCAAACCCAGTTTAGGGCTCGATGGCCGTCTAGAACCTCCATACTCCGTTCGCCAAATTAAGAAGAGAAAATGAATGAAAAGGTAAATGGGGAGGGGCAAAAAAGCAGGAAGGAAGAGAACAGCAACTATGAGCCGTATGACAAAGAGCGCGAGCCATCGCGGCTGCGAGAGCGCGAAGGAGAGCGGTCTTGACGGCGCGCATGGTCGCGGCCGCGGTCCCCATTGCGGTCCCGTGACCGCTCGCGTGACCGCTCCCGTTCTTCGTACGAGACTGTCCGCGGGCGCTTAGCAGCGGGCGGTGACGATACATACTCGCCCTCCTCCATCTCACGCTTGCCGTTGCTGTTGCCGTTCTCTCTGGCAGCACTACCGCTGCCGTTCTGCTGCGCACCGTCAACAGGATGCAGGCCGTTGTCCAGGTTGTTGGCTACCGCCTTGAGCGCCGCGTCGGAACCGCCGGGTGCGGTGGCTACCACAGACGCCGCCTGTGTCAACGTTTGTGTCTGCATCTGCGTCTGCGACTGGGATTGAGACTGGCGGTCCAGCTCCATTGGAGTAACGTCACGGCTTACGGACCCGGTAGAGCCGTCGTACATGCCCGCAGCCAGGTCAACGGGAGGCCGCCGCGTCAACTCCAGGTGATACGCTGGCGATGCAGAACCGGCCGAAGCCTCGGCCATTGATGACGATGTAGCCGCCGCACGGATGCCCGTGTGCTGCCTCTTAAGCGGGTTCTCGTTATAGAACTCGATAATGACCAGTGTCGCACGTACCATGCGCGCCTCGTCGCCACGCACGTGCTGCCACCACCGCTGGCCCTGCACATCCTCGAGCTTTTCGTTGGACACGACGCTAGCAAAGAAGATGGAGGCCGCGGCGAGATCACGCGCGTCGAGCTGGAGCGGCAGCTGTGTGAGTCCGGCGTCGTTCAGGAAGGACCAGGCGGCTTCGCGCACGGGCTTGCAGCCGAGCTGGCCGAGCGCGCGCAGCTGCTGCCAGAGCTGATCATAGGGGTTGGTGACGTTGAGATCAAACGTCAGAATCTCCAGCATAAGCTCCTCATAGGTCAAAATGCTATCGCGCCAGCGCCAGTATTCTTTGCTCTGCTCGTCGACGATCAGGTTCATGTTCTTCTGGGCGACCTTGGCGACGGCGACAATCAGGTGTTTGGTCTTGAAGCAGTTCTCCTCGGTCTTGTTGGCCAGGAACAGGGCTGTTGCTGCGATGTTCTAGATTGTTAGTATTGCCCAAGTAGATATATAAAATCAATAATAATAATGATAAAATGGAAACGCTGACAGACATACATAATGGTGGACACCGCCGCGCTCCTCAACACAAGAGTAGCGCATGTAAAAGCGATGGAAGAAGACAGCCGCGACAAAAAGAGTCACTTGCGGCAGGGGCTGGGGCTGGACAGCGATGCCCGCCTGGTAGATAAAGTTAACACCCTTGGCGCGGCGCTCGCGTTCATCCGCAGGCGTTATGCCATGCAGGACACTGGGCGTGCTCGCGAGCTCCTCCTCGGTGTAGTACCACTGGCTGGCAAACGGAGGCTGGCCGGGCGGTGGCGCTGTCGGTGCGGGTGGTGGTGGTGGTAAGCGGGTCGGTGTGGATGCGTCTGCGCGTATTGGCGGCTTGCCGAGCTGGCTGGGAGGGTGCGGGTGTCGTTGTGCGTGCGAGTGTGCGGGTGGCGATGTGCGCGACGACACTGGCGGCGAGGGCACGGCCGGGGGCACGTGTGCGTTTGCGTTCCGGCGCGAGGGCGAGACAGACTGGGACATGCGTTCGGGTATAGCAGACGGCGGGGGCACTGCAGCTGAGCCTGGAGCTCCTCCGGCTGGGGGCGCCTGACCGGGTGCCTGGCCCTGCCGAACGGTTGGCGGCTGGTAGCCCTCGCGCGCGGGCCGGAACCGATCGATGCTAGCCATGTGGAAAGAGGTAGCGTAGCGAGACGGCCGACGCGAGACGGGGGTAGAGGGCGAGGTGCAATGCGAGACGCCAAGAGGAAAAGGAGAGCCCGCCGCGCTGGCGATAGCAACTAGGTCAGCCGATGCTGGTCGATCCTATCTGATGATGTCCGATGCTGGTCGATGTCGTCTCGATTGTCTGGAGTTGGAGTCTCGATTTGGAGTTGGAGAGGATCGCCGGCCTGCAAAGAGAACAGAGATCGTGGAGACTGTGAGGCAGGAAACGACTGTGCAAAATGAAAGGACAGCAGTCTTTTATTGAAAGGAACAATCGGGGCGCAGAGGAACGAGAATACCTGGACGGCTGTCGGGTGTGCTGCTAGTCTGGCGTCTGGGTCTCCAAAGGTACAGATGGAAGAGCCAGTGATATCGTGTAGCGGCAACGCTGAACGGCGCCCGTCATGCAATGCTTATTAGCCTATCTTTTTAGGCGGTGTCTGGTGCACGTGACTCCACATGTGATGCCGTGCACGGCCATGTTCAGCCGCGCCGTTTGCTGCATGCGGTTTCCTTTGTCGCCCCATTCTCCTGGTTTGTAGCTATTGACGACAATCCTCGATTTTTTGGCCTCGCTTGCTCTGCTCGACCTCACGCCTCGTCTCTCCTCGTCTCTCCTCGTCCCGCCCACCCTCCCCCCGCCCTCTCTACTGCGGTCGTCCCTAGTCGTTTTTGGTCGTCTTTTCTTTCTCGTCAGCCTTTGGCCCTTGCTGCGCTGCTGTCCCCGACGCTGTCTTGCTCCCTCCTTTGTTCATCGCGACTGATCAAAGCTCTGAAGAAAGCATCGCGCCAAGCACACAGCTACGCCCACCCCTCGCCAGCGACGCCGGCCATCACGACGGAAGCTTCCTTCGCCTCTCCCTCCCCCCTTCCTCTTTCTGCTCCGCCCTCGCCATCGCCACCGTCTGCCGCGCAATCCCATTCGCCGCCTGCCGCCTCACACCTCCTCAGCCCGGCGCGCTCACGATCTCTACTTCCCGACGTCTCTCATCATCCGTCGGCCCCCTTCAGTCGGATTCTTTTCCCTTCTCCTACGCCCTTCTTCCTCGCGTCAAGCTTCAGCGACATCACGAGTCACGAATAACGGCACACAACCTAGACCTCCGCCTCCTCACCGTCAACGACCCCGACTGATTTTCTCTTCTTCCCCGTCCTCGTCCTCCTTTTACACAATATGTTCTTCTTGCATAACCTCGAGCGGCGTGTGACGCTGCATCCGTCGTACTTTGGCCGCAACATGCACGAGCTGGTGACAACAAAGCTGCTCAAGGACGTCGAGGGCACATGCGCAGGCAACTACTACATAATATCAATCATGGACACGTTTGACATCTCGGCGGGCAAGATCCTGCCAGGCAACGGACTGGCCGAGTTCACGGTGGGCTACCGCGCAGTGGTGTGGCGGCCATTCAAGGGCGAGTCGGTCGACGCGGTGGTGTCGTCGGTCAACCCGCACGGTTTCTTTGCACAAGCAGGACCCCTGAGTCTGTTCGTGTCGTCACACGTACGTGCATCGGCATCTTGAAAGATCTTGAAAGACAAAAGACAAATGACAAAAGAGAAAAGACAACGGCCGAGCTTGCAGCTAACACTGACAAATCAGATGATCCCGTCGCAAATCAAATACGACGCGAATGCGACGCCTCCGCAGTTCACAGACAACGAGGACTACCGGATCGAGCCCGGCACACACATCCGGGTGAAGATTATGGGCACGCGTAGCGAGGTCGGCGAGATGTGGGCCATTGGCACAATCAACGAAGATTACCTCGGGTATGTTCTAACAGCCTCTTCCCGGACAAGACGAATGAGACGTATACTAACTTTGCAGACCCCTCGGACCATGAGCTGGGACGTTTGTCTAGCCAGTCTAGTCTGTCATGCCAGTCTGCGTCCTGCCCGCGACTCTGGAAGACGGGTCGTCGGCTGTGGATGGACCATGAACCATGAACAATGGACAAGAGACAATGGACAGCGGACAATAGACAATGGGAGTATGGGATGCTGGAGCTGTATCAGTATATCATTATATCCAGTAATGACCGGCGTTTTGGTGTTGCGACGACGAGAAAACTGCTTTCCATTTCTTCAATCTCTGAGAATCTATTTTTTTGAAAACACCGCCCGTCTATTTTTTGAAAGAGTGCCATCACACTCGTGAGGGATACGACGTGTCCCAGTCTCGTCGATTGTTATTCTCATATTTGATATTTGATATTTGATCCCAAGACAGGACAAGGACGGCATTCGAGCTGCGCGTGCCCAGCAAACTCTTCAGCGGAGTGGCCGACCTAGTCGCATCGACTTCGGCACTGCTTGAAGACTCGAGCAAGACAGCCGGCAGGGCAAGGCTGAAGAAGCCGGGAAGCAAGTGCTAGGAAGGGAGACGGGCAAGCTGCCACAGAACCGGCTTAAGGGCGTCTCGGTTACCACAGCTAGTAACAACGTCCGCGCGGCTTACGTCATTCTGCTGTCTTGCGCCCCTAACGTCTTGTTTACTTCTTTCCCGATCGGTTGCTTTCCTATTTTGTTCTGTGCCATTCGTGCCTGCCCTCGGCATCGCTATTCTTGCCAGTGCCATCGCCGGTCGTCGCTGCCTCTGCTTCATATGGCTGCGAGGAAGTTGCGTTGCTGTCTCTAATAGAAGGAACGGTGGCGGCGGCTGTCGACCACATAGCAACACTGGCTTGCCTTCCATCCATTCATAACAACACCTTCTTGCCTTGTTCCTTTCTTTCTCTTTCTCTTGCATCCCCCATCCACTCCTCGATAAACGGACAAGCACAGGCAGCATACCCAGAGTCATATTATCATTACACGCAATACCCCCTTGTTACGATACTCTAGATCATCAGCTATCCTCTTCTTGACCAAGCCGCAACCATGACCGGCCGCCCGCGTCAGTCACCACCTGATTCCTCAGAAGCCCAATCCTCCGCCTCGCCGCCGCCAGCCGCAAACCGCAGCACTGTATCGACTCTGCTCGGTCGGGCGTCCGGCAGCGGACAGCTTCCTTCCGCCCATAATGGCAATAGAGATATTGGTGCCAACGTCACTTTGATGAGTTTCGCGAACAACCAAGAACGTCCCGCCATACCGATGCCAGTCCGCCGCCAGACTACCAGAACCCGCCGGTCGGCACTCGTCGTGGATGGCAGCAACAGGCGCAGAGGTGTCGGCCACAGAAACGGCACCAATTCCATACTTGCCAGAGAAGCCAACCTCAGACTCTCCAGGGCTAACGGAATTCGCAGAATTCGCAGCAGTCACAACAATCACAATGGATACAACACCCGCAGTGCCCACGCAATCCACACTGATCCCACCGATCCCAACTTATACAGGAGCTACCTCCACGACATAATCCATCGCAGCGACAACAGCCGCAGCAACCGACCTGATTCTCCCATTAAGAACAGTGAACTCGATTCAGAGGAGCTGTCTGATCAAGCCCTCTCTCAGTACATATACACACGGCCCAACTTTCACGAGCTCAATGTCGATCTGAGCATCGAGGTTGCAGCCGTCAATCGTTGTTTGCGAGAAGCAGACGAATCTCCCGAAGCACGCCTGAAGGCCTTTCTAGAGTTTTTTGCTGAAGAAGTGGTCAGAGGTGCCGCTACGATTCGCGGCCCACGCCACCCGCACTTCCCACATCAGACGCATTTGCATTACATGTTTGACGACCTGAGACGGGCTTTTGCAGAGACCGGCCGCGACTTGGTTGATGTAGCCAGCGAATATGCCTCTTTACAGGAACTTGAAGGACTCCGGTTCTTTATAGAGCTGGAGATGCATGCCTTCGGTGCAGCACGGCGCTACTTTATCACCGGTAGCGATGACCAAAGCAATGCTGAAAATCAGAGAGAAGCGTCCCTCGCCGCTGAAAGCCTTCAAGATGCCTATTTACGCTCCTCAAATGAACTTCGCCGCATCCGCGAAATTCACCGTGAAATGATTCTGGCTGACGCTGCACGAAGGGAGCAGGCTGGATCGCCGGGTTCATCTAGAGCGCGAGATACTTCTAGTCTGCTGGCATTCCCGCCACAAAGTCCTCATGCGAGTTCGGTTCAGCAGACGCTACCACCTTCCATACCTGTGTTCACAGAATACAGGCCAAACCCGCTTCCTTGGCCTTTCAGCGATGATAACGAGCCTGGCAACATCCTCGGAACCAGCGGTAGCAGCAGACCCAACGGTAGCGGCTAGCAATGGTGACAGCAACGAACCCAAGGCGGAGACCACCAATACTCTTTTTATGTTTCCACGTCGGTCCCCTGTTCTGTCAGGCCATGGCCAGAGTGTCTCGTTCGACAGGTCCTAGCAGCCCCGGCAGCCCCGGCAGCCCCGGCAGCTCCTGTAGCTCGGCGAGGTAGGGCATCACAGGGCCCCGAACGCTCTCCAGCCCGACATACAACGATCACTATCTATCCCGAGTCCGCATAGACCGCGATGGCGTTTGTTTAATCAGACTAGTTCTATCCTTATGGTTACTCCTTTAGATTTGTATCACTAAAGCCAGTATATTGCGGCATACTTTTTGAATGAAACAGCCTTTACTACCCATCACTCTACTCCTGAAAAAGACCCGTAAAAAGGCCATTCAACAGCTTACCTTGGTGTAGCTGCGTATGTGACCACAAAGGCCAGTCGTGATGTGCTCCCAGATTAGTCAATGCCGACTAGCTCAGACTGCACCTCCTCGACACCTCGACACCCTGACACCTCCTCCGAGCATCTTGGTTTCCCAATCACAAGGCCATCCAGGTTTGGTTGTCTTTTTCAGAAGTGCATACGATGTAAGCTTGCGTCCCTTGCTTTGAAGGGTAGTATTTCAGCTCAGCTTGCGTCGTTTTGCAGTTTGCAATATTTGTGTAAGCGTCAGGTGTCTGAGTCTTGAGGCAGGCAGGCAGACTGCGATGCAAGGGATGGCAGCATCGTGTACTCCGTATTACGCCAAAGCCACCTGCATGTCTTGGCCGGAGCCGATTCCGCCTCTCAGCTTTGCCTTAGCTAAGCAGCTGCCCTTGCGTCGTTTCCAATAGTCTCGATGCATCGTCGATCATGGCGATCTTTGATTATTGTAAAGAATTTCTTTTAGCCTTAGGTTTTCTTTTTTTCTTTTCTTTTTTTAGTATTCGATTTTGGTCAACATTCTCTTTTCTTTCCGTCTTCCTCCTTCGGTTTCCCTTTTTCATTCTTCCGAGTTATCAATTTCTGACAAACAGTCGATCATCGGCCAAAGCACACCTTTTTTCCTTTTCGTCTTTGGCCTCCATGCATCAATAGTGCATCAAGTATCTTACATCGGAGCTCGTGCATCGGAGCTCCGTGCATCAGAGCTCCGTGCATTCTTGCTACGCAGCATTATCACATTCTCATCTAGGAAAAGAAAATATGTTTATCAATAGTCCGTTATCAGCAGCCAATACTCCGGTCACTATATCCTGCACGGCCTCTCTTCTAAGCGACGTATCTCTTTGGCGCACGAGCCCAAACCCATTACCGCGAGGCTCCAACGTTATGCTCAATGCCCCGACCACCACCTCGGCCAAGACGGACTACCACGCTCCATGCAACGCTAAATGCGAATCACAGTAAGCATATAGCAATAGCTTATTGTAGCTCTCAAACACAACTACACCGTCTCCTGGCGTAGCTGGTCTGACCGCCTCTAGTCTCTACTTTCCAACTCTCTAGCTCTCTAGCTCTCCTCTCGTTTATTCTTAGTCAGGGGAGCTTTGACAATGCACGCTTGTATAAGACAAATGAACAAAGAAATGTATAAGTCGCCCAGGGCCGTTGCGGCCAGTTGTTTTATGAACAAAGAGATCCAACCTCTGAGAATGCCGTAGAACGACGCCAGAATACTGAAATACTGAAGAATGGATAGACAAGCATGTAGATTATGTCGGCCATCTTCGGCATTTGCAGTATGAAGTATCTCGCTCGTGCCTCGTACGCTGTGCGTCCTTGTTGTTTCACATGCAGCAAGGCCATCACGCAGCATCGGTCTGTTCTCGCTGTCTTCTCTTTCATTTTCTCTTTTCTCGTCTCTAGTCTAACAACGTCGCTTCCGTGATGGAGCAGCTGCAAGGTGAATGGCGAGACAAGGCTAATGCAAGCCAATGCAAGTCTCACGCGCCATGCCCAAAGCCCGTTTCTCAAAGTGATATCTTGCAAACTTCTCCGAACGAAAGCAACACAGAGTCGGTGTCAAAGTTGGCAAGATATGGACTGGGATGTCGGGATGTACTGGAACTCTATTCTCAAACTCAACCTTGCACATTCAAGGACATGATTTAATGCAGCTGCGGTCAATCCCAGCCATTATCTCGTACATACTAAGTCCTGTCATAAACCTCATAGCCTGATGATCTAATACATCTTATATCCTCTGTCCATCGGAGATCTTCATTCTTTTCCCCGTCGCCTGTCGCTGTCAGTAATCAGATCTGCGAGAAGAAAGGTTGCAACGGTTTCAAAGGCATGTTGGGATATGTATGCTTATGTGGGCATAGCATATCTGGCTTATTTGAGATAAGATGAACAAGAAATTCCGGGCATTATGACGGATATTAGAATGTTAGTATGAATGAACATAAGAAACATGAGAGCTTGGGGGAAAACGTGACAGTGTACCAGCCAATGCATGTGTCATTGTGTCAAATAAGTGCCTGCGTGACATGGGTTGACATCGTTGACATGGGTTGACTGGTCAGCATGGATTCACGGGTGTGCATTTCCTGGGTACACACCTATATTTGCTTGGTTAGTGATATTACATATCGGATGACGACTGCGTCGTACTGAGTGCACGTCTACGACAGTGGGTTTAACGGACTTATTGTTGAGACCCCTATATCTCAGAGACACCAACAGTATTGAGCACAAGTGCAGGGGGCTGAATTCTAACGAAAGCCAATACGACGCTTCCAGAAACATGAAGGGGTGCGCATTAATTCGACATCCTAAAGACGAGATGAGATTGAGATTGTTTGGCAGATATAAATAGTCATATTCGTATTGGTAGTTGGCGAAGTAGTAGAGTGAATAATGGTGAATAAGCATAATATAATCAAAGTAAATAGAAAGATAGATGAAAAGTGTAACTAAAAGAGAGTATCGAAAAAAGAGAATAAAGAAAATAAAGAATGACTGTAGATCCAAGAACACCGCTGGCTGATATCTGATGAAAATGAACAGGGAAAGAAAAACAAGAACCGAAGATAGTATACCCTGGGGAATAGCAGAAGAAGAAAGTGAAACGAAAAGAAAATGAAGAAAGACTAATTAAAATAAGAGGTAGGTTATGAGCAAAGGTCCAAAGAGATCGGACCATTTCTCGAATTAGGATCGCCGGACACGGTTCCAGAATCTCTTCATGACGCCCTTGTCCTGGTCGATTGCTTCCCAGTGGTCAATCCCTGCAAAAACGTTCTCGATGCTCTCCTTGGGCCGGCCGCCATTGGGACCACCAATGTAGGTGACCGGGCTCGTAGCCATCAGCGTAGACATGCCTGGTGATATGGACATCTTGGGCGTCGAGCCACCCGATAGGATATCGTCACCACCACCCGCCTTGAGCGTATAGTGTTGTGTAGACGACGACTTGCGGCTGTACGAAGGCTGTGACTGATGCCCCAGCCCGCTGCCCGCCACCTGATACTGCGGCTGCTGCCACCCGTAGATCTGGTCCTCGCCGGCACGCAGGTCCAACCGTGTCAAAGTCATGCGCAGCGTCATCTCGCGCGAGTTGGCGGGCACCTGTGCGTAGCTGTCTGATGGCCGGTGGCCAGGGGACGGGTCGGTCGAAAGACGGTAAGGACGGAAGGGGGCCTTGCCAGCGACACCAGAGACGGTGCTGGCAGGGCAGGTTGCGACCTCGGGGATCAGCTGGGGCGTCTTGGGCGACTCTGGGTCCGGAATCGAGGCCTGGTCGCTCTCCAGCTTGTCGTCGTCGTCGTCATCATCGCCCACAAGGAATGTGCGCAGGTTATTCGAGCCATTCGATGTGCTCTGGCGGGTGTTGCGGCGGCGTTTTACAGCAGCTGGGGGGGCTGCCGCTGACGCGGAGCCAACAACAGTAGAGCCACCAGTCGACAGCACGTCTGTAGAGGGGAAGCCAAACTCAATGGCCTCGTCGAACTTTTGCGGCGATGCCAGGTACACTCTGAGCTTCAGGCGGGCTTCTGGGTCCTGGTAGTGTGCAGCGCCCGGGTCAATAGTGGAGATGGACGTCTGCGAGGCGTGCTGTCTAGGTGTAATGAGAGAGAGCGTGCGTGATTTCCTCCGCACATGTGTCATAGGTGCTGAGGCTGGGGATGTTGAGTTCACAGCGGCCATGGGGAAGCTAGGAAACGGCACATTGCCGCTGCTGCTGGCGCTAGGGGATTTAGGTGATTGTGCCTGCACTTGTGCTTTAGAAATCTTCTTGGGGCCGTCGTCCTTGGTCGAGGGCCGGGTGCCTGCGATGCCACTGCTACCGCCAATGTTGGAAATGCTGGCACTGCCACTTTGTAGTGGGCGACTAAAGGGCATCTTGGATATGGAGAGGTGGCGGCGGAAAGATGGCAGGCGCTCTTTGTTTTGTGATGGCAGCTGGTCACGCAGATTGGAGTGGTAGTCGTCGAGGAATAAACGAAGGTCAAGGTCATCCTCCTCCTCAAGCCAGCGAAAGCTGTCATAAAAGGATTCTGGCACACCGCTCGTTCTCTTGGACGTAACGGAAGATGAGGATGGACCAAGTTCGAGACCAAGGGCGTCCCTGCGGGAGAGCCGCGGATCACTGCTGTGGATCGTCTCCATGCTGTGTCGAAATGAGGTAGTCGTGGGTGAGTCCAATGTAATGTCAGGTGCAATTAAGCGGTGGCTGATGCTGGAGCGTCGACCGATTTTGTAGATTGCTTCGTCTGCTGCGTCGAGAATCACGCTGGCCCGGAGCTGTCCTGCGAGGCGCACCTGCTCTTCTCGTGTGAATTCGCGCTTCCGGATCTTCTCGGGAAGGCTGGCGTAAAATAGAGTGTCGGCGACAGACGACCCAATGATGGAAGGCGATTCGCGAAGAGACCGTTTACGGCGAAGACGGGTGGTAATGCTGTCTGAAACGATGCGATCCTGGCGGATTCTGTGGCGCTGGATGTTCAGCGCTGTGATAGCGCCGTAGTGTTGATATATACCGTCGACCTGGCCGCCGGATGAGCTCTGTGCAAATCGAAGGCGTTCAAGTGTTGAGAAGTACTGTAGTTGTGGGAAAAGAAAAGAGAAGAGAAGTTTAGTGTTTGTTTACTTCGATCATCGCAATAAGAAGACGAGGACAAAAGAGGAGCGATGTTCCAGATTGTTAAACACAACAAGCAAGTAGGAGAGCAATCGAGAATGGCAATCCACGAGAGAACGATGAAAAATAAAGGAAAGACGATGCAAGAATATGTAAAAGAAACGCTTGTAGGGGAATCGAGCAAGAACAATAGAGAGAGAAAAAGGGATAAAAGTAAAGAAAGAGCAAAAGGACTTGAAAAAAAGCAATGAAAAAGAATGCAGCAGCAAGGACCCTGGCAGGTTGTAGTGGGATGACGGAATGGAGGGAGAGGAGGATAGGCCGAGAGGGAGGAAAAGATATGGAGGGGGTGTGAAGAGAGCAGAAAGTTGTGGGGGGGACAGGAGAAGGGAAAGGAGAAGGAGCAAGGTCAATAATATATGTAGGGTATTATATGGCCAAGCCGAGAATGCTTGATCTCATGCTCTAGCCAAAGAGGAAGGCTGTGAGGATGGGAGCAAGACAGAAGAGGGGATGGAATATTTAAGAAAAGCTGGAGAGTGGTCGACCAGGTGGTGAGCCAATGTCGTTTAAAAATTCATCTAACGGCAGCAGCAAATAGGATCTGCCTGTCACTTTGTCTCCGACTTTTCTTTTTCTCCTTTCCTTGACTCTTTTGCTCTCGCTTTTCTCTTCCCTTTTTATCTCTTTCTTGCTTAAATCTGGGGCTACCTGCAGAAGACCGGCGCAAACGTGCCTGATGCAGTCGGTATCTCGCAGGAAGGGGAGAAAGGGCAGGCAAGAACAAGATGCGGTAAGATGTAGCAGAGGGTGGTTATGCAGGAACAGCTAGGGGTGTGTGCGGGATGGGTATCGTCGGAGGAAGTGAGGGAGAGAAAGTACTGCAAGGGAAGAACGGCAAGAATGCAATGTCTGACGGCAGGCTGAGCGAATATGTTTGTAAAAAAGGACGGCAGCCACCGATATGCGTTGAGAGACACAACAACTGTGAGACAATGGGTAGCAGTGATGAAGAGAAGGCAGAGTATGGAAGATGAAGACCAGACGGAGGAGAAGGCAGAGAGCAGCAGCAGACCAAGAAACAGGAAAAAGAAAACACGAGAACGAGGACCAGCGAGCAAGGACCAGCACCGATTAACCACAAGAGGTAGCGACCAGCATAGGGGACGCCTGCCCGTCTACCAGATGAGAAGGAAAAGCGGAGGAACAAGACAGTTGTGGAGAGAACCAGGGCCCAGAGATCCAGAAAACCATTAATTCAAAAGCCAGGAAGAGAGAAAGAGGAAAGGAGGGAAAGTGTAAAAGTGGAGATGGATAGGGGCAGGCCTAAAAAGGGGCAAGGGTCGGATAGGAATAGAGTAAAGAGGAAATAGAAAAGTAGAGTGCATGTCTATGCAGCTTGTTGGGTCTTGAGCACACCAAGACGCTCTAATGCACTTTAAGGCACTCTAATGCACAACGCAGCACTTGAAGCACCAGCAAGCACAGAGACCCCTATAGCAGGAAGTGTGAGGGGGTCCGGCGTGGGACCTTGCATATGCGTGAGAGGGGATGAAAGACCACACAAAAGACCAAACCCAGAAAAATGACAAATATGAGATACGACGAGGCAGGAAATGCGATGATAGTGCAGGAAGCAGGGAAAGAGAAAAGGATGTGCAATCCGTAAATGCACAAATACAAATGCGAAAGATAGATAGGCCCGGTATCGGTGTTGCAAGTTGAGACGATGAGCATGTGAAGGATGGGATGAAATTGGGGGCGATGGACGGCAAAGGGGAAAACGGATATGCAGTAAAAGGAATAGGAAAAAAAGAAAAGAGACCGACAGCAGTGATCATCGTGCTCCAGACGCAGTCTCACCGCTTGGCTGTGTACTTGATATTCGATATTCGATAATCGGTATGTATCAACAGACCAGGCTAGAAGTGTTGCAAATAAAAAGAAAAGAATGTGAACACAGCACTCAAAGTAGAAAGGCTCGCTCGAGCTGTCAGACTCGCAATGCATCACCAATAATCGCTCGATAGTCATCCGTCACTAGAAGAGGAATAAGAGAGGATGTGAGGGTGATGGTGTGCATCGCGCATCAGTAACTAACTGGCGATCGCCTGCTTAGCTCATGCATGCTGCATATTGGCTGAGTGGCAGGCGACAGCAATTTTCTCTTTTCTCATTCCGTTCTTCTTCCTCTTTGATGCCTTTCTCTCTTTTCTTCTTTCCTTGTTCTCTTTTCTCAATATCGCTTTTCTGTGTCATTCTCCCGGCGGATAACAACCGTTCTGCACTTGCACATGATATTGTCATATCGATTTGCACAACATGTGCAAATGCACTGACTCTCGACTTCATGTTCCTGGTCTATGCCCGAACGGCCTGGTGCCACTCGGTTATTGGTTCGAGGCACCAGCCGTTGCCGCTCTGCTAGAGGGGAATTGGCAAGGCCAGCGTGACGAGGCGTAAATCGAAAAACAGCTTCAACAGAATGGCCGGAAACGAGAAACGAGAGTAACAAAAAATGGCGAGAACCAGTTGGAGTAGCGGAGATCGCCATCCAATGGCCGGCGCCAATGTGACAGTGCAGTGTGATGAATAGAGGAGCCAGGCGGTAGGCGGCAGGCGGAAGAAGCGTAGGCGCGATGCGTGTAAGGTGATTGGTGAATATGGGTTTGTGAAATCACGCTTTCACCATGTGCTGTCATCCTCCTCATTCGTTACTTCATCCTTTCTTGTTCTGTGGCTGGGCGTAGTTTGTTTCTGCTCTTCGTTTCTCGTCTCTCGTCTCTCGTTTTCCGAATTCCGTTTTCCGTTTTCCGTATTCCGATTTTCGGTTTGCGACTCTCTGCCTTGCAATTTTCGCTCGTTTCCGAATTTCATCTTTCATATTTCGCAATCCATGATTGAAATCTGGTATTGCACGACTTCGTTTCACATCTCCCAATCAACCTAAGTCTCGCTTGGCTGATGATTGCGTAGTTGTTTGCTTGCACTTGCTTGCTGCACTCGCGATGCTTGCTTGAAGAATATATATAAAAAAAATTCATACCTTGCGCTGGATGGCGACGGGAAGTGCTTCAAACTCTTCACGGGTGAGAGGCGGCGGCGGGTTGCTGCCGGACATGGGGACTCGTCGACCGGTGCTGTAGCTGCTGCGCCGAGTGCGGCCGTTACCAGGTCTGGCGCGCATACTGCTGGGGTTCATGCCGCTCAAGTTGCCTGCACCATTTATGCCTGGACCCCCACTGCTTCTGCTGCGGGTAGCGACATCGCTGACGCCGTCGGCATGGCGCTGTCGAGACCCGCGGGTGAATGGGTTGAACATGGGGCTGGGCGATCTTCTTTGCAGAGGGTCGGAGCTCCGTATACTCCTAGTAGACCGGGCAGATGTCGGGCGCCAACGGCCGTTAACACGGTAGCTTTGGGGGCTGCGGTTGCTGTGGCTGCTGTGGCTGTTGCGGGCAGTGGTGCCGTCGAAGCTGGCACGAAGAAAGTTATCGTTGGGGGCTTCACTCGGCGGGGGTAGTGTCGCCGAAGGCATGCTGTCGGTATTGGTGCGGGAGTAGGTGTGGTCTGTGCCGGCAGGACCACCTGTTTTTGCTTGCAGGGAAAGAAAGCGAGCCGAGGTTGATGGGCCGTGGGTGGGTTGGCGTTTCTGGCGCAAAAGGTATGCAGGCTCAGGCTGTTGGGTGACAGAGAAAATGCTCGTAGCCGAGGAGGACGTAGAGGGAGGGAAGTCCAAACAAGCTGCAGGGTCGCGGGATGTATGTGCAAGAGGGATGGACGTTGCGACTGGTGACCGAGAAGAAAATGTAGCTTTGGGAGCAGAGGACTGCGAAGGTGAAAACAAAGAAGCCGTGAAGGAAGACGGCAGGTTCCTTATTGAGCTTTCTAAGCTTTCTAAGCTTTTTGAACTGTCGCTGTAGATACCACTGGCGTCGATGCCGGTACAGCTGGAGATGTCGTCTGAAGCTTTGCGGTGGTCAGCTTGGATCGGTAGAGGTTTGTGGTTGTAGGCAATTTTTGTTGTAGCTGGAGGGGAAGCGAAAGGTGGTCCAGAATAAGATCCTGTGGGTGACGTTTGCTGTTGGGAATTGGAAGAGCTCACAGACAAGAAGGATGCGGAGAGGGGAGGAGGAGGAGTTGTACGATGAGTAGTATGTTGAGAAGAAGGGGGGAGGGGAGGAAGAGGGGAGCAGGGAAAGGATGAATAAGAAAACGACGTAGAGGCCGGATAAGATGAAAGGGCTTCTGGACCAGCAGGAGGAGCAAGAGGAGCAGCAGCAAGCGGAGAAGAAAAAGAAAGAGGACCAGGAGGCATTTGTAAAAATGAAGCTGTCCTGGGGCTGCGGTTGCTAGTGTTGCTAGTCCTGGTATTCCTATTTCTGACCCCCGTCACAGCATGGGCACCAGCACTTGCACCAGTCCCAGAACGAGACGACGGGGACGAATGCGGCGAATGAGACGGATGAGCCAAAGGAGCCAAAAGAGACAAAAGAGACAACGATTTGGATGACCCAGGCACACTTGCCGACCCAGAAAACTTGCCAGGATCCCCGTCCAGCACCCTGGCAGCCTCAGTCGTCGTAATAGTTGGCTCCGTGGTTGGATCACAGAGAGTAGCATCAGACTCGCAAACGGGAGATGATGTGCAAGTAGTGCTCTCAAAGTGAGATAAAGATACAGGGCCCTGTTGGCCAGAGCCATTTGTAGTTGGATCCTGCAGCATCATCATCATGCCCGGCATTGCCGCCCAGCTACCCTGCCGTGTGCTTGGGTCTCTTGGGTATCCGACGTTTGGATGTCTTTTGCTGCGCCTGCGTCTGCGAATGCTACTGCTTGGGGGTTTGTCGAGCTTGTCAAGCCTGTCCGACTGCTCTCTCATTCTCTGCAGTTCTTCAACACGCTCATTGACCTGGCCCGTGAGGTCGATAAGACGGTCCATCATCTGCACGGAGCAGCCATCATAGGCCATTTTCTTCCCTTTCTTTTTTCCTTTCACTTCAATTCGTTCTTTTTCTCTTGAGCTTTTCGCCTCTCCTTCTTCACGACGTCTTGGCTGACCCGTCAAAAACGGGGCAAACAAGACCCGGCAAGTGGGCTTGACCCAGGACCAGGGGGTGGTTGTCTATCTAGTTGGTCAAGTACTCCGTACTCTGTACGAAATAGGTCGACGATAAAAGGTTGAGCCCGAGAGGGGACGAGAGACAACAAGTGACAACGAAAGAGAGGATGCGTTGTCAGCTGCAGCCAGTCGGAGTGTAGCTACGGAGTGCAGCCTGCACGCGTTCCTTCTTCTACTCTTGCAAGTGAAAAGTGACGAGAATGCTGATGATTTGTATTTTACTTCGTAGTTAGCTGTAAATTCTTCAGGGGTGTTGATGATATTGATTGGTGATGATCAGGGGCAGCGGCTGACGGTGCTTCTTCTTCTTTGCTTTTTTGTAGCTTTTTGCTTGTTGCTGCTGATACTAACTTTCTTTTTCTTGGCTTGTGCTTTCTTTTTCTCTCGAATATTAGTGTTGTTAGTCCGTAGCGCGCTGGAGAGGAGCCTCGCGTGTTGGTGGAGCTGCTGTTGGTAGTGAAGTGGAAATGGCTGTCGAAATTGTGAATAATAATAGGAGCAGGCAAAGCCGAAGGAGAAGACGGTTGTGATAACCAGTGGTTGTCAAAGTTTGGGAGAGATGCTGTCAAAGACCAAGATGTAGGAGAAAATCGAAAATAACAGGGAACGGAAGAGGAATAGAGAAGAGAGAGAAGAGAGAAGGGAGAGAGGGGAATAGAGGAGAGAGAGAGAGATGAGATCAGAAGCAAAAGGTCTTGACGGCAACTGCCTTGTGCAACGATGTTGGTCTCGAAATAGGAAAGAACGGATTACACAGATTGGGAAAGCACGACGAAGGCAATTGACACAAAAGGGCAACTACGGTTGGTCGATTGGGTGTTAATTGGGTGTTTTAAGAAGGTGCACAGACTGCTCTTGCCGTTCGCGGTGCTGTTGTCTTTGTCGTCCCCGGCAACACGGAAGGAACGACTGATGCTGTGTGACCGACTCAGTATCAAAACAATATCTTGATAGACTGCGACACGATGTGCTTACTCACATGATTCCCGTGCGCAGCGTTATGTGCGTTCTCTGGTTTGATCTAGATGTTTAATCTGTTGTTGTTGTTGTTGAATGTTGGTGTTTATGTGTGAGGCTGGCTATGTATGTTTATGGTGTAGTAGCGACGGGCAAAAAGAAAGAAAAAATGACTTAAATACAACCTAAATATTAAATAAAACAGTAATACAGCAGAACGTAGGAAGAAAAGAATGAAAGTAATAAATCACAACCGAAAATCACATAAGCCAAAGAAAAACAAGTACACAGGTCATCTATCATCTATCGTGACACTGATGTATCTTACTTGACACAGATTCTGTCATACTTGGCAAAGTCGAATTATACGATACAACAGATACAACAGCACAGCCCGGCACCACTCTATCACAGACCGAAGTGCATGGCAAGCACGTATTCGTAGTTACACAGACGGTAAGACATTCATATAAAGGCTCGGCTGGGTGATCTGAGTGATCTGATGAACAAAGAACGTGTCTCGCGGCTGAAACCGACAATTAGACAGATCTTAAGACTGTAAGAGCACGGCGAGGTGTTATGCATGTTATGTGTGTATATACTATTCTGTGTTATTATACTCAGTAGCGAGTATCATTGCACTATTATGTATGTCATGTAGAAAGCCTACGATGCTGTGAATAATGGTTGTTCGGTTTCTTCAAGAGTGAGACATGAAATGGATTTACCTGCAGACGACACATGTCCAACACATGTTTTAATTTGGAGTATTTCAATATGCGTATTTGATTTGAGCATCCCAGGGATTTATTAGCTGTACTCGTAGATACAGCTAGCTATTATTTCTACAATGGTAAAACCGGACCTGTATTTGATTTGCGGTTGGCCCGTAATCTACCAAACGACAAGGTTGATAGAATTAATAAGAGAATAAATATAAAAACAGCACCCAAGAGGAGGGTAAGAACTAAGAGACAGGGCAGTAATAAAGACGGAAATAAGGACATAATTACGGACAGAAACAAAGGCAGATAAAAGGACAGCAGTCTATGCTCCATGAAGAAAACAAGCGCACAGGACGCAGAACGGCAGAGGCAACAAACATGAAACACCGTGCCCGCCAATAGGGACGGCTCTTGATATACGCCGTATGCCAGCGTAATACGACGCATGTACAGCGGTGTGCCAGCGTGCAACAGAGCACCGTGGCTACATCGTGCATCGTTCATATTGCATCGACACTGAGCACACGACATCGTTGTGCTTCTCTGCACGCACGCCGTGCGTCGTATGACGGCCCGTGTCTCGCAGCCCCTATTGCTGTCGAGTCGGTTTTTATATTCTACCTCGAGAGTGCTGAGCAACGAGCACACAATTTCTACCTCCAAGGCCATGACGGTGAAGCCTTTCCCTATCCGACCATGATCGGCATAGGCTGATTTTACTTGTTTATTTTGGTCACGTACTCAGTGGTGCTAGCAGGCACCCGAGTCTCTGGCGGTTCGCAGCATCATCGACTCCATATCCCGTTTCGTCTTGGCCGTGTCAAATATCATAAGTGCTATCAAAATGCAAAGTCTCTCTCGCTCACTCTCAGACTTCCTCGTCTCCACGTCTCCACGACGGCGTCTATTGACTACCGGGGTGCTTCTGCACAGGCAGGCGCTAAGTGATGTGGAAAAACTGTAAACGGGTAGTCAGAAAAAGAGCTGGTAGATACGGCATACGTCGTACGTCGTGTTCTGATTACGAGAGGCAGATGAGTGCAGTGGGCTCCGGACGGCGTTCCTCCGTCCCGGCAGGGTCTGCTCTGTAGAAAGATAGCAAGATATATATTTATATTTATGTTTGCTTTAGATGCCAATACAAACACTGTGGCATATTTTGATATGCTGGACTACTGGTCATCACACCTAAACAGGACACAAAAGGCAGATACTCATTAGATGTCATGAAGATGATGGAGTACAGTAGATAGGTGCACAGTCGACTCAACCTATTTAGATGGAAGATGTCGGTCAGGGAGACAGGGTAGCACCAGCACGAGCTACAAAGACGGAGTATCCTCTCCTTGGCTTGTCTTGCTCACTCGGGACTCTCCACACAACGCACAGAAGTCCGGGTCCATTCATTGCTGTCACCCATCACATTGCTTGCCATCATAATCACAAACACAACCGCTCCATCTGACGCGAAAAGGTCACGTAACTACGGAGTATTACTCGATGCTTTGTTTCGTATCTGCCTGTTTGCCTACAATGGATAAACACGCAAGACCTTCTTTGGGATGCGAAGAAGAAAATACGGGTTATTAATGGAGCTTCGACAGCTTCTCGAACGCCCGTTGCAACGGTTGCATTGGGGCTTCGGGATGGGCGAGACGCCGTAAGAGGAACGGAACAGAAGAAAAGAGAAGGGAAATTTGTATCTTACTACAGGGTGCTTGAAGCGGGAGTTTACCAGAGATAAGAATCGAAACCTCCGATCGGATCGAATATGACCAATGTAGAAAACAGGCATTGTGAACTCCGTATGCCCTGCTTGGAGTACTGCTTGCTGTAGTCCTTGCATCCTTGGAATAGGCAAGAATAGGCTGCAGAATAGGTTGATAGCGCATGCAGAGTGGTGGACAGCGAATCACGACTTGTCAAGACTCGTCAAGACTCCATCGGTTTCGAATTATGCGCTGGCAAGGAGTGCATGCGTGAGGAACCTGCGTGCATTGTCTCGTGCATGTGTGTTTCTAAGATACTTGTTTGTATTTGTTTGTTTGCTGTTTATGTTTGCTGTCTCCGTTGAGCCGTTCGACTGCACGCGCACGCGTCGTTTTTACATTTATAGACTTACGAGCTCCTCTTTGCCGTGGTTTCAAACGTGGGTAACCGTCAAGAACAAAGAACAAAGAATAAGGGCTGATTGAGGTTGTTTTTGAGGGCTACGATGTCGGGTACAAAGTAGTACGATCTTTGATCAAAATAGACTTTTGAGAAAGCGTTGCCAAAGCACGCCAGAGTTTCAGTGGGGGTTCTCTCTCCTACTGCTTCGGCTTGTTTTTCGCCTTGTCTTCTTCGTTGGCGGCTTTCGTTTACGTCCTCGAGCTCGTAAGATACTTTTTTACTTTGTCAACATGCCACGCCATAGCAATCTTTCTATATTTGCTATTTGCCCCATGCTCTCCATAGCTAATGTCGGGAACGGCGACGGCGTGTTGGATGGGAGTTGATAGTAGAAAGTAGCGGAGGGCAGATAGACGAAAAAGAAAAGAAGGAAGAAGAAATATGAAATATGAAATGTGAAATAAATATGAAACACAAAGAAGAAAGCAAGAAGACGATGGAAGTAAAAGAACAGAGCAAAAGAAAGACCAAGGAAAGAACAAGAGAAAGAAAATGTCGACATGATCACGAAACACACCGCAACTCAAGGATGCATTCCTCATACGTTCAGTCAAAACTCACAACTCACCAAGCATTACTCATGCCGGTACCCTCGACTGGCTGCAGAGCACAGACAACTCACAGACGTAGTTTGTCTCGTAGTCTAGAGCCCATCTGGAGCCACCCGAGTTAGCTCTTGTTCTCAAGCTGCCTGCTGTCCTGCCGTCTGCTCCGTGTCTCCGTGTCATCGTGTCATCGTATTTAGTCAAGACTCACTACTCGCACACTAGCTGCCAGGGGGTAGGCGACAGTTTTTATATAGACTCAGTAGACAACACGACGATCCTTTCTTAAACAAGCAAAGATTGGCTGAGGATTTGTGGTTATTTGAATTGATTTCACCTGCGTTGGAATTGGGAGATTGGGAAATCTCAGTGAATGAATTTGAGTGTACTCTACGACACACGGAGTAATACTGTGCTCCGTATGCTTTGTGAGTTGTGATACATTGCACTCTATTTGTCCTTTTGTCATTTTGTCCTTGCCGTGCTCCCCTATCTCGTGCCGATTGCGAAATCGGAAAGTATGTATCTTACGGCGTTGTCCTTGCCGATGTCCTTGCCGATGTATCTTACGAAGTACGCGAAGCGGAGTTCCTCGCCGCTCCCTTTCTGTTATTTATATTTAATTATTCTTTGATATTAATTGTTACTGATTGCTTATTACTGATTGCTTATTTTTCTTCTCAACGTGACCACGTGGTCCTCGAGGCGCCGCTGTTCAACTCCGTGCTACATACGGAGTACTCCGGACCTTCGGAAGTTGACACCGTACATACATATACTATATGCTGGGCAAAAAGAGAAAGATCAAAGAGAAATATAAAATATAAAGAGAAAATAAAAAGAGCAACGAGCAACCCGAAACCCGACAAACAGAGCACATATCGTCCACGTAAGCCGGTCATCTCTCTTGGCACTGGAGTAATGCTCTGATTCGCGGCCATCTCTCCGCCTCTGTAGCTGCTCACGATACACCTGTCGTGAATACGTAGATCAACATGGTCAGGGTTGGCTGTAGCGATGTAAGTCTTACTCCGGATGTGTATATACAACGTATGCTCCGTATGTCGCTGGCCGCTTCTGGCTTACGGCCAAAGACAAAGAAGAGGCTCGAGCGGCGGCGGTAGACGGGGTACGACGTAAGTGCAAATCACCAGGGAGGCCTTGTGATCACCAGTGCCCGACTGAACGACTGAGCGACTGAGCGAAGGCAGATGTAGAAATATTCACTACAGGCAAGGATAGCAGTGGCGCATTTTATATCCGTGTCTGCTCCGTGCGACATAAAGAGCTTGCATACGAAGACGAGCACCTGCAAGATGACAGGCAAAGGAGATATGAGATAGCATGATGTAGACAAGGTTAGCCAACGCGGGTCTGATCCCTCGGGGCTTTGGTCGGGTCTTGGGTCGGATGATGGCAAGTCTAAACTGTCTTCGACATATCTTACTTTGTAAGAGAGTGCGTGAGCATTGCTCAAGTTACCGTGGTCGTAGTGTTCATCGAGAGTGCCCTCCGATGTAATATGCTCTGTCTCTGGTTAAGCACCGCTCTCGCATACGGAACGCCTGAATGTCGTAGTGCACGCGTACGAGTAGTCTGTTCGTTCAAGCATTTTCAAACCCGCCAAACGTTTCCAGGGATTTCCGAACAACTTCAAACACGATACCTGCACAAGAGTCGTACTGTCGCATTGCCCAGCTCGATCGACACACTCGGCACAACTACCGGCGTTTTGTGCGCATGCAAGGTTTGTGTAGAGAAAGGGTTTGTGCGAGGGACAGAAATGGCTGATGATCAGCGGATGATCGTGAGACCAGGATGGTTTTCGGTTTCGAGTTTTTGGTGTCCGGTTTTCGAGCTTATTAAAGTCAATACCCGGCATATGTCGACAGGCAGATAGACAGGGAGGCATACGCCGGTATATCTTGCCGGCATAGGCGAAACGACACTCGCCGCTTGTTTCTGTACAGTATTTCTTGCGGTAAGCCTCGTCGAGGGCAAGCCACGGAATGGAAAGCAAGAAGCCGGGCCGTGGGCAGTAGAGGACTGTGCACACGGGGCGCTCAGTCTCAAACATCATTTACACCGCAACAGCGCCACTCTTACCGGTGGCTGTATCAACATATGCCACGCCGGACAGATGAGCCATCTCCGTCCGTCAAAGTCGATGAGTAGTAAGATTGCCAACTACTGGCCTATCACCCGTCAGTTATTAGGACAGACAATGCATCGCCATCTTGCTGTTTTGTAGTACCAGCAGTAACTACCAGTCAACTGTTCGGCTGCAACACTTACAGAGTTGTCATTCCGCTGTGTTCTTGACTAGTACTTTGGCATCACTTGATCCTTTATTTTCGACTTTTGTGACTCGTTCGGCTCGCTTTAATGTGTAGACATGTTGAATCGGACTGTGGTTGAGGTTGAGGCTAAGTTAGAGATGCGGTCGAAGTCAGTCTAAATAGCAAGCGCCGCTGGTGCCTGGAGTTGCACAGTTGCCTGCTTCACTTGTTGCACATCGATGGTTCAACAGCCAGGACTATTGTCTTTTTCTAATACAAAGTCAGCACTAACAACATCATCAACCTCCAACGACAATGGCCGACTCGATCGACCGTATTCCTCTGGCATCGCTGACCGCCGTCGGCCTCGGCAAATCATCAAAGTATGTCTGGACTGCTAAAAGAACATTTCAATGCCCAAACACACCTGACAACCAGACTGCTGGTATACAGCCCGCCATCGGCGCCGTGGAGTGCCCGGACGGCCATGCTGGCTGTCGGCATCGGACTTGTAGCACTGGGCACTAGCCCGGACTTGTACGCGGGATTCGCGGGCCTGTTCCGAAAAGTGCGCTGGCACGATGTGGTCAAGCGCATTGTGCATGTGGCCGAGTGCAGTCGGTGGTTCTTTACGGTAGTTAGCATCACGCGCGATGTCCACAAGCGATGGTAGTTTGTATATCCAAGTTTACATTGGATGTTTTAGTAGCATTGAATGCACCATTCTGAGTTGACCACCATCAAGTGATTGAATGACTGGCTGATAGTTTTGGGTTGAATTGAATACATCAATCAAGGCAGCTGTTGGCAGTCGTTGGTGTTGGTGTGACGGTTGACAGTTGGCCTCCTATCAACCTCCTACCAACCTCTGTCAACCACTCTGTCCACCTCGACTAGACCAAGCTGCATGAAATTGCCGCCGGCTCTCATCACACCTCACCCCCCCTTCATCTTTTCATCAACTGCTACCTGCCCGCAGCCGTGCTGGGTGTCGTGATCACGGCCCAGCCCTTGCATCGGCTTTTGTCTCGGCTACCGGACAGACGCAACGGCCAACGTCTCTGTAACGTTTGCTCACCGCATAGCGTCTTTTCACCTCTCCGTTTCGTGTCCTCTGCATGTGCATCTGCACGTCTCTGCACGTCTCTGCAAACACCCAACAGCACATGTACTATGCGTTGTCATCTACGGATTCGTCACCTTTCTTATCTTCTCTCGGGGTTTTATTCTGATTCTTTGATTTCTTTCTTTGACTCTTTGAATAGCCTTTGATTCTTCCACAGAAGCTTATTTTCACCAATCATAGCACAAGGTATCCATACCAAGACCAATAACAACTGCATGGGTGCTACTCAACTGGGTCGTAGTACTCGTACACCTTGTTGTCCTTGTCCCGACCCGTGACCGCCGGCGCCATAAACTGGGACACGCCCGTCGCCCGGTCATACGACAGGTGCGAGCATGCCAGCCGCTTGCCGCCGCCGCCCGGCAGGTCCACCACAAACTGCGGCATCATGAACCCGGCAATCGAGCCGCGGATCTGCGCCTCCAGGTCCAGGATGGTCTGTAGCGGCGTGCGCAGGTGCTCGACCTTTTCCACCATGTCGCACT
The DNA here is from genome assembly GCA_029298845.1 of Ophiostoma perfectum. Taxonomy (NCBI): domain Eukaryota; kingdom Fungi; phylum Ascomycota; class Sordariomycetes; order Ophiostomatales; family Ophiostomataceae; genus Ophiostoma; species Ophiostoma perfectum. The sequence goes on from JANSLV010000075.1 coordinate 105,053, forward strand.
GGTACACGTAGTACGGAAAGATGTTGTTGTCCGCCAGCGCCCGGATCAGCGTCGCCATGGTGTCGCGCGTGTCGTTGACGCCCTTCATCAGCACCGTCTGGTTGCGCACCATGACACCCGCCTCCCACAGCCGCCGCGCCGCGAGCTCCGAGATCCACGAGATTTCCTGCGGGTGGTTGAAGTGCGTGTGCAGCGCGACAGCCTTGCCAGCTTTGCGTGCCGCGTCCGAGACGGACACGAGAGCGTCAAACCAGCCATCATTTTCGGCACCATTGAGAATGCGCGCCGGCGCCACGGCCAGGCCCTTGGAGGCAAACCGGAACCGCCGAATGTTGGGCATCGCAATGAGGCGGTGACCGATGTAGGCGAGCTGCTCCGGCTGCAGGTAGTACGCATCGCCGCCCGAGACCACAATGTCGTGTAAGCCAGGCTGTGACGCAACATAGGCCAGGGCTTCCTCCCAGCGGCGCTTCGTGGGCTTCATGCTCGCTTTCTTCACAGACTCGGTGTTGGCACCGACCGCGTACGACCGTGTGCAGAACATGCAGTAGGTCGGGCACACCGACGTCGGAAGAAACAGAGCCTTGTCGGGGTAGCGGTGGACGAGGCCGCTCACGGGCGAGTCGGCCGACTCGTGCAGCGAATCTAGCGTCAGCTTCGGGTGGTCCGGCCGCATGCGGGTCTTGACGGGTATGAACTGTCTAAACACTGGATCACGGCGCGGGTCCGCCCAGTTGATGCGGGATAGAATGTACGGCGTCATGCGCGTGGACATGGTCGCCGCCTTGATGCCGTCGAGCACATCGGTGATCAAGTCGTCCCGGGACTGGAGAGTACCGCTACCGTCGTCCATGGGGACATGGTCGGGCAGAACAGCCTCCAAGAACCGGGCTAGTTTGATGTCTCCTTGTACAGTGTTTTTGATCTGTCATTAGTATAAAATATACGAGAGAAGAGAAGAGAACGGCGACTTACTCCCCATGTGTAGCTGAGAAACTCATCGGTAGTGACGTCTTTCCAGACAGGCACCTTTTGCCAGAACCGATCATGCTCGATGGCGGGTGGTGTGGGCGTCTCGAAGACGTGCTCAGTGTGCTCGATTGGCTCCGGACTGATCTGGGCTGCTGCTGCTGAGGCTCTGCGCGGAGAGAACGACGTGATGGCCCTCGCAGGACGGACTCTAGCAACGCTGAAGGCGGGTGCTCGAAGCCGAACCACGGCTCGTCGAGACAGCGAGAACATGTTGGGAGAGTGAAGGCAGTTACGTCTCGCCAGAGGATTTGCAGGAGTCTTTGCTAGAGAGAGTCGTTGAGGAGGTGCAAACGACTATGTGTGGAAAGAACATGGGAGGATGCAGGTAGGAGATGTAGAGAAGAGAGACGGCTATAAATACAGAAGGTGGTCAAAGACGAAGAGTACTGTGTTCTTTAGGAGGGAAGTGAATAGACTCAGTGTGAGTGGTCAGTAGAGGGTGGCAAAAGAAGGATGAATGCGGACTGAAGTCATAGTGAGGTAGAGGTAAGGTGGTGTAAAGGGAGAGAGACAGAAGTCGGAGTAAGGTGGAAGTGAGGTGGAAGTGAGGTAATAATGAGGCAGAGACATGCATATCAAGGTGTTGCTCACAAAAATTGCCACCGGTGTAGGACGAAGACTAGTAAATAGCAAATATTATATGTAAATATAAACTAGAATCAAAAGAAAATAAAAGAAATGCATGTTGGACAATGGCTGAGGTGAGTGGAGGTGGGTAGGGTGGTTGGATGCAGGGCGTATGAGCGCCGCAGATGGGTGATTACTATTTGTTAATATGCAGTTTAGAATCAAAAAGGAGAAGAACAAAAAACAAAAGGAAAATAAGAGAAGAAGAAAAGACAGGATAGGGGGAACAAAAGACAGAGAAAAAGAAAAGAAAAAGAGAAAAAAGACTCAACAGGAAAACTCGGCAACCAGGCCGACTTACAACGTGCATACACCCAACACCAACCTACACCACAGTCGCAGTCCTGCACTCCCCGGTCATAGTCATAATATCAATAAGCCAGGACCAGATTTGTTGATGTCGCATAGAACGTATCTTGTGGTATATTATGGAAGACACCCCATTGGATGGACGAAAGGTGGATTCTCATATGATTACTTAGTTCTTCACCTTGTCTTACCTGCATACTTCCAACAGTCATTTCAGTTGAGGGAAAGGGGAGAGCACATAAGAGAGGGAGGAGGAGGAGATGAGAGGAGGGGAGGGGATGAGAGGAGCGGAGAAGAGAAGACAAGAGAGGTGTATTGATATTTTATGCAGACAGCTACAGGCGGGACCGGCAATACGTCCGTGACAAAGAGAGCAGTGCTTATACTCTTGCGTATATCTCCTTGCATCGAGCAGTTGACAAAGTTGGTCTCGGGTGTGGTATCATCAAAGAATCGCAGATGGCACACGGGCAGAGACAGACGGACTGGCGGACAGAATGCCGACACGACCAACAGACATAATGCCTGATGTCCAGAAACAGGAAATATGTGGCGAGGTGCAGCTGCAGATGTGTTGTTGTTGTTAGTTGGGTCGAGGTGGAGGTTCTCTGATATTCCATTGGCAAGCTCATATCACGCAAGTCTCAATGGCAACGACACTGCTCTCTTCGAAAGGCATTTGTAAGAGTCAACGTGACACAGAGGAAGAGTGCATTCGATGAAGGAGCGGGCAACGCAAGCAGACAGGCGTGCAGGGGGGGCTGTTGGTGCCAATGGAGGACGGCGACCTGAAGAATCTCGAGGTGGATGGACTTGGAGATGCATGACACATCCGGTGCGAGCGAGGCCGCATGCAGACCCCGTTATTGACAATATGCAGTGTACCAGACTGCCGTTGATGAACTCTGGTGCACAGCCGGTGTATATCTGCCATGGTATGCGTAGATGTTATCTGTTCAAGTAGTGCTTTTGATGCAATACCTGCCATGTTATATCTGTTATTTTGTATCTGTCATCTTATATCCAGTGTCCTTCTTCCAATATATTGTTAGTCTACTCGTACATCATCACAGCTTCGCGCTCACAACACTTGCACCATATACCTACAAACGCCTACACCACCTGCCTGTCGACATGCTTATGGCGTGCCCGCGTGAAGAGTAGGCCCCCCATCTCCCTCAACCATACCGTGCCACGACCACAGTCTGACTGACAACAGTTCTGCATCGGCCGGCACGGACCACACCCTAGCCAGTCCGGATGCCGACAAGGTAAAGAGAGTGAGCGGAGGACAAAGGCCCTGGCTTGTGGCGGCCGGCGCCCTCTGTCTGACAATGCCCACCTACGGCCTCATGTCGGCGTGGGGCCTCTTCCAGGTGTACTGGGCATCCCACCAGCTCCGAGACTCGCCGTATGGCTCGGCCATGCCGTGGATTGGCTCGCTGTTCGGCTTCCTGGGCTGTCTGTTTGGTCTGTTGGGCGGCGTCGTGCTCGACAGCGGCGGTCCCTGGCTGCAGAGGGGCGTGCTGTGCGTGTCGTGTGCCGTCTACTGGGCTGCATTTCTGGCGCTGGCGTGGTGCAGCACGTATGCCCAGTATATGGCTTGTTTTGTGGTGGCTGGTATAGGCTCGGCCGTGCCCACGACGGCCGCGTTTGTCGTCGTCGATCAGGTTCTTACAATGACGCCGGGCACGTCTGACGATAACCGCCCCAACGCTTCATGCAAGGCCTACAAGGCTGTCGCCATCGGCTTGGTATCGACAGGTGCCCCCCTTGGTGGCCTTCTGGCCTCTCTGTCCATGCGCGCCCTCTTTGCCCGCCACGCGTGGCAAGTCAGCATGCTCTGGCTGTCGTCCATGATCGGTATCCTACTGGCTGTGGGGTGTCTCTTAGCCGGTCCATCGATGGGTATGAGAGGGGGTGCAAGAAAGAGAGAGAAAGAAAAAAAGGAAGCAAGAGTGACGACAGGTACATGGGACTTGCGCCACTTTGCCGACCATGGCTTCCTCATGTTTACCGCTTGCGTGTTTGGTACGTCGCCCACTCCACATCTTACCACGTACCCAGACACTGACAGGAGGAAGTTTTTGAATTCGTGCTCTACACACAATGGGGCTCGCTGCCCTTTTTTGCTGCATCCGTCGGCGTCGGTGATGTATTCTATATACAGATGACATACAACCTCGGTGCCATCCCCGGACGGACGCTTCCGTCGTGGCTGGCCGCCAGAACAGCCTCCCATAAAATTGGAGGCGTGTTTGATGTCACGCTCGGCATGACGGCCCTCACCATACTCACCGTGCTTGTCGTGTGGCTGCCGTTTGGCGAAACGAGTGCGGCAGCGCTGTATATCGTGGCCTTTCTCATGGGCGTCGGCACGGGGTCGTTTGTACCGTTGTCGGCGACGTGTCTAAGCGAGCTGTGCAATGGCCGGGGGTATGGCAAGTGGCTAGGCTCCTGCTATGCCGTTGTAGGATTTGCGTAAGTCGAGCAGGTGTGCATCCATCCGGTATCTGGTATCAAGTAGGATAATTCAGGCTGGAATCGAGCAAGAGTAGTCAAAACAGTATCTAACAGCAGGCAGCTCTCTTATTGGCAACCCAGTCAACCAGGCCCTCATCAAGACGGCCGGCCCTCGCTTCAGTGTGGCTTTCCAGGGTATCCTGCTGGCTCTCGCCCTTGTTTTGTGCATTCTTGTCAGGGTGTCAGTGAAAAGGACTGCTTCTGCCCCCAAGTGAGACGGCGCCCGGGCGTGCCAATATTCGGAAAGCAGCGGAGCATCCGGGGGGGTATCGTGTGTACCTCAGACAAATTATGTATATTTTACATACGATATACCAGCTCCATAGTATCGCATGCAGTATGCAGTAAAGAAGAGCTGATACGTTTCAGCCGTAGAGTCGCTTAGCGGTTTAAACTGCATGATCTCTGATCGCATTGTCATGCAGCTGAGGGAGCCGGCAAGACTCAGCCAGACCGGGGTTGGGGCTGAGTGCATTGTCAGCTCGACAGACAGTTACTATGAGACTACCACATTTTAAAGTGCAATAAGTGCAAGTGCAGTCTATCATACCACTCACTCTTCTTCTTCGCCGCAGCTTTATTGCTTTTGTCGTGGTTTTTAATAGTTTTCTTTTTTCCTTGTTTCTAGCAATACTATATCATTTAAAGGTGCTGCTTGTAGCTGATTTCCATTGACCTGTTTTCATACTGATAATATCATACATTTCTGCAAGACAGACGATTATATGCTTGTTAAATAATCAAGAACTAGATATAATGAAAGTGTTCTTTTTAATTAGAAGACATATCAAATATATCAAATAATTACACAATGGTACTGTTTATAATCAAGCCTTACAAAAATACACATGTAAGCTCAAGTCATTCAAAATATACCTGCAATCGCTCTCCAATCGCACTTGAAATACCAGAATCAACAGAGTCAATATAATAAGGCTTTGTTTAAATATAAGATGCTCGATGTAAAGCATGGGCGGACAAAGACGTAGTGCCTTTTTGTTAGTGAACGGCAGTACCAAAAGTGGCAGGTGGGCTGCATCGCTCGAAAATTTGCTGACTGATCATTCAACGTCACTCATCGTCCAACGTCACTCGTCACCACCACTTCGAGCGGCAGCACACCAGCAATGTCTCTCAACGTTATCGGTCTCGTGTCGGGCGGCAAGGACAGCTTCTTTAGCCTGCTGCACTGCATCGCCCACGGCCACCGCATTGTCGCGCTCGCCAACCTGCATCCCGAGGAGGCGCACGACCCAAATGACGAAAATGAAGACCTCAACAGCTTCATGTACCAGACCGTCGGCCACCAGGTAATTCCCCTCTACGCCCAGGCGACTGGCCTGCCCCTCTATCGCCAACCCATCATCGGCCACGCCGTCCAGAGCGGCCGGGACTACTCCGCGGGCACGACCACCGGCGACGAGACAGAGTCCATGACTGCACTTCTCCAAACCGTCCTGGCCAGCCACCCGGAAGCTAATGCCGTCTGTGCCGGCGCCCTCCTCAGCACGTACCAGCGCACGCGTGTCGAGTCTGTCGCTGTGCGCCTCGGCCTCGCGTCGCTCGCCTACATGTGGAAGTATCCCGTACTGCCCAGTGCTACTTCTCCCCAGACGCAGACAGACTACTTGAGCGACCTCCAGAGCAGCGCGTTTGATGCGCGCATCATCAAGGTTGCCAGTGGCGGCCTCGATGAGTCGCTGCTGTGGGCCAATGTCGCGTCGCCCGCTGGCCGGCACCGTCTCAGCCGGGCTCTCGAGCGGCTCGGGCTGCTGGACGCGGACTCATATGGAAGTCTGCTCGGCGAGGGTGGCGAGTACGAGACGCTGGTCGTTGATGGCCCGCGCGCGCTGTTCCCACACGGCTCGATCCAGGTCGATGATGCAGACCGCCATGTCGTCCACGAGGGTGGCGGCACATCGTGGCTGCGCATTGCCAACGCCAAGGTCGTGCCGAAGGAAAAGCAGGTTGGCGAAGAAGACAAAAAGGACACGGTGACTGTGCCGCAGCCTGGCCTGTTTGATACCCGGTTTATAGATGTCCTGAGCAGTGTAGAGGGTGACCTAGATGTGAGTAGCAGTGCTCTCTCCCTAGACACACTCTCTCTGTCCGAAGACTCACCCAAACTCTCATCTTCATCCTCCTCCTCTCCTTCCTCCTCTCAGCCCATTACTACGTGGTGTGTCCTACCACAGGACTCTACCTCGATCGCCGCTGCCACACAGACCATTGTCGACCAAGCCCGGCTGCGCCTTGCCGAAATCAGCTCAACATCGCCCACAGCCAGCATTGTCCGCACACTCGTCGTGCTCCGGCGCATGGCCGACTTTGCCGCGTTCAATGCCGTCTACGGTTCCCTCTTTGCCGGCGGCCCACCCAATCCGCCTGCGCGTGTCACGATTGCATGCCATCTCCCGCAAGGAGTCGATGTCGCTGTCTACTTTGGCGTTGTCTCGCCTTCTTCCAGTGGCAACAACAACGACAACGGGCGCGACGGTCTTCATGTCCAGTCGCGGTCGTACTGGGCGCCCGCCAACATCGGCCCCTACAGCCAGGCCGTGTCTATTCTCGCCGCCGGCCACTCGGGCCCGCGCGTCGTCTCCATTGCCGGCCAGATTCCGCTCGTGCCCGCCACCATGGAGCTGCCAGTGGCCGCTTTCCCCTACCAGGCAGCACTAGCCCTGCAGCACTTGTGGCGCATCGGCATTGATGTTGGCGTGCAGTGGTGGAGCAGTGCCGTGGCATACGTTCCAAGGACAACCGACTCGGAGGCGCTGTTGTTGTCACAAAAAACAGCTGTTGTTGCCCAGGCCTGGCGTCGTGCACATGAATGGCGACCAAAGAGCGAGGAAGACACCGAGGATGATGACGACAATGACGACGGCCCCGATCTGTGGGACCGCAAGTTTGACTCGCGGTATGCCATGTACGGCGGCGGCGAGAAAGACGCCAGTCCACAACTACCGGACTGGCATGTGTTCTCAAACATCACGGACAAGGAAAAGGCTCTACAGGGGGGCCCTGTCTTCCTGGCCGAGGTGAGCGAGCTACCGCGCGGCGCACCGGTCGAGTGGCATGCTCATGCAGGCTACAGCCAGCTGAAGAACCAGGGCAGCCAGGGCAGCTCTGTGGTGACACGATCATGGATCGATCCAGCCACCAAGGTCAAGACCTACCAGACTGTTCTTGCCCATGTGTCGGGAAGCGACGCCGACGATAGCGACGATGAGGACACCGAGACTGATGCGAAAAAGAAGGAGGTTATGAGGCTGGTGCAGACCGTCGAGGCGTGGCCGTATGCAGGCGCTCCGGCCAAGCTGCCGGAACTGGCCGATGTGGTGTACGTCGACACACAGAGCATCTCTCTCTCCGTCGGCATGGCTGCACCCGCTGTGCCGTGCTTCTCGCTGTGGGCAGGCAATGGAGAGCGTTTGTCGGCTGTCGTTGTGCGCACCAGTTACGAGTAGTACGATATGATATGATTGCAATGTAACAAAGTTTTGATATGCAAACAAAAAGCAATGCAAACGCCTAGAGCTACCAATCCGACCATAACCAAAGACAAAAGAGATCCAGACAAAAGAAATCCAAAACACTCCAGCGTGATCCAAAATAATACAAAAGAAATACAAGAAAGGAGATGCTGTGCAGTGCTTCTCCTATGGCAGGATCTGCATCTCCTCGGTCCGGTCCGGCATGTACACATCCTTGTACGCCTCCCAGATCCGCTGCAGCTCGGCAACGTACAGCCCATGCAGCCGGTCCACCTCGACCGGGTCCAGCGTGTCGCTCGTCGCCTTGCTCACCTTGATCGGCCGGCCCACCACAATGTTCAGCGGCCGCCGGTACGGCATCAGGCCGTAGTCGTAGTTGAAAACGCCGCGGCCCCGCATAAACGGCAGCGTAAACTTGTACACCTTGAGCACGTGCATCTGGAACCGGTGCAGCAGCGGGAAATCGTCGCCCTTGAGCTGCTCATACAGGTCCACCTCGCCGAAGCCCAGCACGGGCACCAGGTCGGCACCCGTCGCCATGGCCACTTTGATAAAGCCTGCGCGTCCGTGCAGCACCAGCCGCATCGTGCCCGGCTGCGCCTGCAGCGACTCGCGCGCACCGCCGATCACAATCGTGACAGCGCGGCCGGCGCCGCTGTTGTCCTTGCCGCCGCGGCTCAGGATGTTGACGATGGACTCGCGCGCGACCGAGCACATGCCAGCCAGCAGCAGATACTCGCGGTAAAAGGGAATGTGGAAATTCGAGTCGAGCGTCAGCAGACTGTTAGTGATGCCGGGGAACTTTTTCGAAAAACCCAAGGCATCCGTGCCAAAGGCCACCCATGCGCCGTGCGAGATGATGCCGTGCGGGTGGTAGCCGAAAATGTACTTGCGGTCGGCGGGCAGGTCGGCGGTCTTATGCAGGCGCGCCGGGAAATAGTCGGCGAACCACGTCCACAGAATCAGCGACCGGAAGCGCTCGGAGCGCCAGAACAGCTTGCCGTTGGTCGACGCGCTGGACACGAGCATGATGAGGACATAGGGGATGACGAGGGGCCACAGCAGCGGCACGGCGCAGCAGAAGAAGAAGAGCGGGATGGACGTGATGAGCCACGAGCAGTGCACGAGAACGGCGAGCGTCTGTTTGCGGCGACGCAGCGGCACGCGCAGGGGCGCAAAGCGGATGGCCTTGGGCGGCTTGTCGTCAAAGGGGAGGTCCTTTTGGGGCGACGGGGCGCGCTGGGCCGGCTTGTGTTTCTCGGTGGTCGACATGGTGTCGGTCGGGGTTGTCTCAATGCGCTCGGAAGGCTCGGTAGGCTCAAAGTATGCAGAAGAGCGTGTCGGATCGTGGGGTGTGATGGTTGACGGGTCGTAAAGCGCCAACCCCGGCATTGTCTGGTTGTTAGTTAGCTCGTGTTCACTGTACGCGCCCCCACAGCTTCTTATTCTCCGCGTCTAGCTCCATCACACTTACTGTTTGGTTCGATAGTGAGAGAAGACGTATGTCAATGGCCTGATGTTGTCGATGTCGTCGTCGTCGTCGTCGAGGATAACAGATGTGACGGCGAGCCCAAGATAAATAATAGTGACGCGCGAAAGGTGGACAAGGGTGAACAGCGAGGAACGCGAGTGAAATCCCGCGAAAAGCGAAAACGGTGCGTGCAAGGATGGGGTGTCTCGAGCCGCCCTTGATGTATTTTGACTATGTATTTGTATTAGGGGTTTTCTATTATGTGTTGTGATCATGTATTCGGGCAGAGTTAATCAACATGAGCCTCGTGATGCCTCCTTTTCAGGTCTCCGTGGTTCGTTACTTGCTGGCGCCCTTCGCTCCTTCCTGGTGATTGTGGATTATGCTCGTGGCTGCCCAAGTGCAAGGTAATTAGCTTGTGCCGATGACGTCTACTAGCCCCTATCCTACGATTGGATGACTAAGCAAAGCTATCAGAACGAGCTCATCAAAACGCATACAGCATCATGGACTTGTTTACATATTATATAGAAGAATTAAAGTGCTACAAGGGTACATGAAATGGGCTCCAATAAACCATACTTTAGTCAGTTCTACACGCTGCTATGTTTACCTTCCATTACTGATCTAGAAGCGACGATAGCAACATCCTGTGATCCATGGCAGATGTATCTTGGCCTTTTCATCATGATATAAAGCTAAGACGTAAGGCACTCAATACTCAAGGAAACGGCGGCATCTTCCCGACTTAGAAGCCAAGGCATCTGCATAAAATAGGGCTTTCAAGTCCGCAGGCAGCTATTTTATTTTGTTGGCCAGCATGAGAGGAGAGGCTGTCGTTAACTGCCACATGCTAAGGACAAGGCGTAGTTATAACATCTGCAGTTGTGGATGGAGTAGGCTCCTTTTAAAGGCTGTCCAGATGGTAGCCTTGCTCTTGGAAACTGCATTCATAGTATGGATTGCAGCTGTTCACATCAAGGACGGCGGAGGAAGACCTGGTCGTGGGTTGACCAAATTGAGGCTCTGCTTCCGATGTCAATGCTCCCAAGGGAGTAGAAAGTAGGAAATAGGAAATGCCACACAGGCAGATAACCATTAACTGATCGTCAGCCTGCTGAATTGAATGCACTCTTACGGAACAGTTCAGCCTCTCTGCCTTTGCACCTTTGGCCTGCCTCGACCTGCATGCTGCTGCAGCTGCAACACAGCCACAACCGATCCACGACAAGAGTCAGACTTTTCACTCCCTTCGTTCCGAGGCGGTTAGTCCGAGGCATTCGTCTGTAGCATGTATACCAAGTGTCCATCCATAGTATGAGTGTAGATGCAAATTGATGGAGGGCATCTTCCAAGCCAGCATATCGGCCACTCTTCTTGCTTCCGAGGTCATGCTCACCTCCCACCGTAGCTGACCTTGTCCCGTTGCAGCTCTCTTCAGCTTCTGTCTTCTGGTCTCGTCCTGTCATGGTTTCTCTTATCTGTACAGTTGCCCACAAAAGGGGCCTCCTAACAGCTCGTATATTCGTATTGACAGCCCCGTGTATCTCGCGCCAGAGATGCTCGCACAAGCCTCTCCTACTGACTACTAATACTAGTCGAGCACAGACGCAAGTCATACAGACAGGGCAGATGTCTTGTTTACACTCGTGCGTAAGACTGGATAATCAATCGAAAAGGGGCAGCCAGCTGTCATGAAGACGCCACATCTTGCTGTTGTGTTCCTTCTTCGTGTCCCTCTGTTCTGTTTCTGTCCCGCGCCGCCCACTCTCTCGCAGTCTGCTGCATTCTTTTCCTGGTTCTGTTTGTGCGTCCCATGCCTATATTCCTGTCTGATAAACAATCTCGTATTATTAATAGATCGTGTACAACCGCCCCTTACAGATTGTACCTCTTCCGCTGTAGCAGCGCAAACCCTTCTCGCAGCCAGCGTAGGCAGCCCGTGCTTGCATACAGCCTCTACTTGTCTATTTGTTTGTTTATTTCGTTGATAAACTGACTCGTTTGGTGTGCCTACGAGTAGTCCTCCAATCATCCTCCGGCGACTGCATGCTCCCTCCGTGTTCAAGTCCTTCTTTCAGCTGTCGTTCTGCAGCCATGCTGACGTCGTCCGCCAACCGCGCGGGTCATGTCGCCGGCCTCGTATCGTCTCCAGTCCCGTTATCCAACTGTCACGTCACTCCTGATACAAAGTACAAGTAAAACACCAATGCCACTCAATACTAACCTAAACAGCCGTAACATGCGCAGCTCAGCTTCGTAGTGGCCTCTCCCCTGCATGTCTTTTGGGTTTCCCTGTTTCCTGGCCTGGCGGTAGCTTCCTTGGCCTGTCTCGCTGTGTCTGTGTTTGAGTCTGTGTCTGTGTGTCCGTGTGTCTGTGCTGTCTTCAACAAGTCATCCTGTGGCGCGCTCCCGGTGCTCTTTTCATATTTTCTTCTTTGCTTTATTCTTTTTATCTGCTTTTTTTCTCTTCTCTTGTCTCTACTTTTTTGTCTCTGCTCTTGTCTCTGCTCTTGTCTCTGCTCTTGCCTCTGCCCTTGCCTCTGCTCTTGTCTCTGCTTTCTCTACTCTTGTCTCCATCTTCATCTCAACTTTCGTCTCTACTTTTCAACTGTCACTTCGGAGTTGGCTGTCTTTCCACGCCTGTCTGCTTTGGTCCATTGCTCCATCTGCCGTTGCTTCGGGTTCGCTTCAGATCGCGCCAGGTCGCTCCAATTCGCTCCCCTTGCCAGCGGTATTACCGGCTGCCCACCAGCCTCATCTGTATTACCCGCCGCTCTTTTCTTTCACTTTTGCATCCTTTTTCCCTATTATCTTCTTTCCTTTTTTATTCATCCTTTCTTTTTATCCTTATTTTCTTTCTATTCATTCATTCTTTTTGCCAACTTTCCCTCTGCCTCTTCCCGTTTCATCTCCTGCTCTCACCGTCCTCCATCCAAGTATTGGCGCTGTGCCCTCTAATCCCCAATTCGCCCCATTACCTAATCCCCAACTAATCAGTCCTCCTTTCTCTCGTCCCGGCCGTCCCTTGTCTCTCACTGCCCAGCATCAATACCTAATCCAGAGCTATTCTTAGCTCACTCTAAAACCAGTCGCTATTAAGACCTGGCCTGCTCCATAGTGCCTAGCCGTCTGCCGGTGTTGTCACTCGTCACCCTTTTGTCGGTTTCCCCCAGACTGTTTCCCATTTTTATTTTCCTATTTTATTTTGGGTAGTGTTTTTTTTTTCTTCTCTCTGTTTTGCCTCCTTCCCTATCCATTGAGCCATTCTTTCTTCCCTGTATCTCTATTCCCCCGTCCCCCAAACCAGAGCTCTCGCCACGTTTCTTCAGCCACACATTCAAACCTCAACAACATTGACCTCCCCCATCGACAAGTCAACCCTTGCATTTGTTCTGTTCTTTTTGTTCCTATCTACTATTATCTGCCAACGGCATTGTATCTTTTTTTACTTTCCTCTGTCTTTCGATTTCTTTTGCCATTTATCGTCTCGCGGCATCAATGACGGTCTCTGCACGCCACTGGGCTTAGGAGGCTGAGAGAAGACATAGCATAAGAGAAGAAGAAAAAGAATAGAGGGAAAGGATAATAGTGAAAAGAGACAGAGAAAAGAGCAAATAGGAAAGGAAGAAAAGGGAAGAAGCGAGTGACAGAAGAAATACGGCGTGTAATGAGAAAAGACGCGTCGCTCCGAATGCGAATCTAGCTCTTGTTGTTTCCTGTCATCTTTCTGGCCCGTTGCGAACTGCGCCTCGCTACCAGCCAACGACGACCGCCTCGTTTCTCTTCCTCCACCTCTCGCCTTGCTTTTGTCCATCCCCATCTAGCGCGATGGCTTCACCACTGGACATGGGCGCCGAGCCGACCGCAGAGACATCACATACCCTCGAGTCTGCTGCCGCCCCGCCGATCGATCCTATCGCGACCACAACAGCGACAGCATCGACAACAGCGACGACAGCTGCATCGCCAACAACCGCGCATGAGCCCGAGTCTGAGTCCGATCCTACCTCTGTCGTCATGGCCGACCACACCTCTTCCCATACAGACACAAGCGCCGCTGTTGCCGTGGCCGTTGCTGCTGCTGCCGCTGCAGCTGTAGTGGAGGCCCGGGCTTCCGCTGAGACTGAAGCATCAGAGTCGGGGCGCGCAGAAAAACGCCCACGATCGCCATCCTCAGCCGCCGCAGCGGCCGGCACTGGTAATGGCGCGCTGGATCCTGCTTCCGCCGACGACCCAGCAGACCTCGACGACGGTGACATGTCGCCCAGGAAACTGGCGCGTCTCGAAAGCGGCTCACGGTTCGACGACCACACTGCGACAACAAGCGACGCTGCCTATGAGCACCAGCAACACAACCACCTGGCAGCTGAAACAGCGCTGTCCGTGCTGCGTGGGGCTGAGGCACTAATGTCGCAGCATTCAGCTGCTGCCGCCGCCGCCGAGGCCGCCGCCGCCGCGGATCCTACGCAAGCGACACCCACTACATCTACAGAAAATGATGCCGATACAGCAGCGGCTGTGGCTGTGGCCGCCGCCGCCGCCAATGCTGCTCATACCGCTGCCGCCGTCGCTGCCGCTGTCGCTGCTGCCGAGGCGGTGTCCTCGTCGGCAGCTGCAGCTAGCGTGCCAGCAACAGCACCACCAGCAGACATGGCCACCCGCACCGAGCATATGGACCTCGATCCGGAAATTATCAGAGAAGCGCAAGAGCAGCAGCAGCAACAACAACTTCACGAGCAGCACCTCCAGCAACAACAGCAAATACAAGTACAACAGCAGCAGTCACAACCACAGCCAGAGCAGCAGCATCAGCAGCGCCATCAACATCAACATCAACAGCCACCACAACTGCCATCCCTAGTTCCTGCGTCGTCATACCCTCCCACCGGCGTCGCGGGCACCTCTTCTGGAGCTCCTGCGTCTGCGGCTCTTGCCGCCGCACAACCAACCCACCCGCCGATGCCCGAACTAGCACCCAGATCGCCCTCGTCCAAGCGCCACAAATGCCCATACTGCGATACCGAATTTACGCGCCACCATAACCTCAAAAGCCATTTGTTGACGCACAGCCAAGAGAAACCGTACATCTGTCAAGGCTGCGATATGCGCTTCCGCCGCCTTCATGATCTAAAACGGCACAGCAAGCTGCACACGGGCGAGAAGCCGCACATCTGTCCACACTGCGATCGCAAGTTTGCGCGCGGTGATGCACTAGCGCGGCACAGCAAGGGCGCCGGTGGATGTGCGGGGCGACGGTCAAGCTCGGGCACGTTTGGCAGCCTCGGCAATATGGGAAACACGAGCATGGACGACAGCGGGTTCGAGGGCAACTCTAGCATGATGGAGGGCGACTCGGTCATGTCGGGCATCGAGTACGAGGGTGCGTCGTCGTCGTCAGCAAACGCAGACGGAGCATCGGGTCTCACGGAAGACGAGCAGCGGCGCATGAGCCTTCCCGGTATCAAGACGCACCATGCACGCGGCCGCGCGCCCACGTCTGTCGGTGTGCCGCATGCGCGAACATTTCCGTCTTTGGGCCAGCACCAGGGCGGGCTGCTACCACCCAATGCAGACCGGGCTGCAGCAGCCAACAGTGCTTCAACCGGTACAACATCGACATCGGCTACATCAGCGACATCAGTGACCACGCCCGGCGGCGGGTCCATCTTCTCGCACCATGGCATCATTGCCGAGAGCCCCAAGATGATTAGTCCGGCGACGCAGACGCATCAGGCGCACGATCCAAAGACAACAAATGGAGATGTGTCGGGATCAGCAGCGACCGCAGCGGCCGCATCGACAGCAACAACAGCAGCCGCAGCAGTCGCGGCGGCGGCGGCGGCGGCAGCAGCCACATCGTCGCCCGAGCAAAACGTATGGACATACATTGAGTCGCTACTGGAACGGATCAAGACACAAGACGAGCGGATCAAGGAGCAGGACGAGCGCGTCGCGCAGCTCGAAGTAGCGAACCACGAGTATGAGTCGCAGATTGCGAGTCTGTCGGCGGAGCTGGGGCGGCAGCTGCAGCACCAAGTCCAGCAGCACCTCGAGCAGCAGCAGCAGCAGCAGCATGAACATCATGAACAGC
Source organism: Ophiostoma perfectum (assembly GCA_029298845.1). Lineage (NCBI taxonomy): Eukaryota > Fungi > Ascomycota > Sordariomycetes > Ophiostomatales > Ophiostomataceae > Ophiostoma > Ophiostoma perfectum. The sequence continues at coordinate 120,603 of JANSLV010000075.1, forward strand.
ATGAGCATGGACAGCATGAACTACACGAAGTGCAAACGGAACACGAACAGCTGCATGAACCCGTTTCTGAGGATCCAGCGGAGCAGTATGCCCCGCAAGAGCAGCATGATCACCATCAACACGAGCACCACCATGAATACCAACCCGAAGACCGCTTGAATACAAAGGCAGAGGCGCCCGTGCCTGCAGAAGCGCACGCTACAGATGTTGTGGAGACACAGGCTGACGAGTCAGCCGAACACTCTGATCAAGGAATCGAGCAGCAGCTGGCCCAGCAGGTAGCCCAGGCGCTCGACGCGTCAGCCGAGCAGTGATCTGATTGCAGCAGACAGGCAACTCCCCCCCCCCTACAAACATGTATATATATGTAATAAGTGTCTTATTGTGTCGTTCGGGATATGGGCGATACGGACGGAGAACGGACGGAGACGATGGATGATCAAAGACGAAGAAAAACTTAGACGAAGACGAAGAACGACGAACGAGGGAGTGGATGGAATCGGGACAACTAGCAATACCAAAATGGGAGACGGGTAGGATCGGGGATGTCTCAATGACATATGGATGAGTATGTTTGGTCGTTGCTTGATTTTATTTTGTATTTACTACTGGTAGCTAGTGCTATCTGCTGGGATTTGGACGGTATTGCTGCGGCATCGGGTGCTCTTTTGTTTATACGAGGCTTGCCTCTGTATGTTGTACTATTATATGATCTTATGTTTGTTCAATCTTACTTGTTTTCTGCCATCTATACTTTTTCATGTTCTATGGACAACTGTAGTGTCGCCATGTCGGCATATCTTGTTAGTCGAGGGCTGCTGGGATGGATCGACGTCTATCGCTGGTCAGATCTGTCACTATACATTCCAGTATGGAGGGGTCAATATGTGGTGATGTCAGTGTTATTCCATCTCTTGAAGATAGTTAGTATTGTCGCTGGTTTTTTGGTCTCGTTGTCTCTATTATTTTTTATTTTTCTCTTCCTTTTCATCCCAACTTTTCATCCGAATTTTCATCTGAAGTATACAATATGTTTATTAGCTACAATTTTCGCATAACTCACTTCCTTCAACTTTAAATTTTGTATTCGTCAGAATATTACCAAGACTACAAAAAAAAAAAAAAAGTTAAAACTCTGTTCAACGGCGTCAACATTGAATTCTTTGTTGCAGCCCACTTGGCATTCGACAGCCTTTGACAGCAGTAAAAAGTAGAAATAGTAAATAGTCAGATAACCGTAAATGCCAACAGAGGGACAATAAACAAAGAAACAACGGCGACACCAAGATAAAGAACAAAGGGTTGGCATTGTAGCTAGCAACAACAGTCAGATGCCAGCCAATGAAGAGCTCAGCATCACCATAAAATTAGTCAGCACAATCGACATCAACCGCAATATCACCAAATCCAGCCCACGCTCAATAAAAGTGAAGTTGAAGCCAAATGAGATGGCACCGCATGTAGTACGTCGTCGTCCGCGTGGAACATTCTTACCTTACTTATTATCTGTATCAATGGAGCATCCCACTGCATGGAGGCCCCATCTGGATCCATCGAGTCGACAAGGGCCGACATCAAGACCACGATAATTACTCCGTACAATCTGAAACAGGCTGGTTATGGTTATGGATACGGAATATCGATGTGCTTTGAGAACACTCTGCCGCTCTCGAGGATCAGAAATAATCACCTATGACAGCCATTGCGCACATGGCAGTATCCATTCTGTTCGTCCGCCGAGCTTCCTGACCGTGACCGTGACCCTCTGTGACAGACGGATGCTGTGCTTCACATCCACCGTATTGTGTCGACACGTTCTGGAAGAGTCTACGATATGGAGACCATCATTCCCCGTACGACGTATGCTTACGTTCTCCCCTCTGACCTCCGATCATGACGTCTCCCTCGACAAACTCCGGCAGCATACGGAGCATATATTAAGAGTAAGGATATTTGAATAGACGTAATGAAATGCTAACGAGATTATCGTATCCTCGTTCTAGGCATATTCCCAGCCAGGAACCCCAAGACATCCTCCCGCTGGGCAGGCTTGACATGCAATTTCCCACAGCTTACGACTGTGTACTCGTACTTGTACCTCTGCACTTGATACAGGAGTAAAAGTACATGCATTGATGCGTCGTAATCCTGGCAGTGGCTCTCTCCAGCGCGTCCACGCCTACTGCAAAATTGCCGCCGCGTATGCGTCCCACTGCTTCCGTTGTAAGCATAATAAGTATCTCAAGATAATACTCGTATGAAGGCTTATGTGAGTAGTTGTACAAGTACTTTTGAATCAGGCGCGATATTGTGAATCTAAACTCTTAAATTCATAACAAACCAAAAGTACTGACGCGACAAGAGCAGAGGGATATATGACGCTACACCCGCTGTTACAATTATATAACTAATAAACCCAACAAAACGGAGAGAAAGACGCTCAGCAGAAAACGGATGGAGCGCCAGAGAAAGGGGCACGTCTGAAAGAGTGGTATCAATACTACGGGGCAGGATTATGATTTACAGTGCAAACCTGTATTCTAGTGGAGTGTAATGTGCTGCTGGCTGGAAGTAGATTGCTGCTGGCAGCAAGCTCGCAAGATACTGCATATGATAATACGATGGCGCATCTGGCGGTGCATATGAATGCTAATCAGAGACATTTGTGTGAGATTACGGGAAACAGAGAAAGATCTTGGACAGGTGATTAGAGAATACCCCGTTGCTCGTCGTAGGCCCGAGTAGGCTACTGGGCAGAGGAGCGGATCCATGTCTGGGGCTGATCCCTATTCGAGCAGCGTATGTCCACGCTAGTCTTCTTCGGAATAGCGCAACTGGCAGCCTGTCTAATTGGGACTAGTTCAGGAACAGACCAGCGCAAGAGTAGCTCGGATAAACCAATCAGCTAACAGGAAAGAGAAAATAGTGGGCACAACAAGGGGCACAACACGACGTCAGTAGAGAAAGGGAGACGAAGAGAAAAAGGGAAAGAGAAGAGAGGAGGAAGACGAGGGAGAAAACAGGAGGAAGGGAAAAGCACAACAGAAAGGAGACGTCTGAGAAACGGTGCTATGTTCCTTTCTGCCACACCAAAACGGAAGTTAAAAGGCTATTTTGGCTTCCTGAAACGACGGACCATAGGCTGTGAAGCTTGACTCTTGACTCTATTTTAGACGGGAGAGATAATAGAGAGAGATTAGGAGAATTACCGAGGAAGAAATACGAGGCCAGAAATAGATCGGATGTATTTGACAGAACGGGTGTATTTGGGTTATTGATTGTGACGGAGTGGCTTGAGGTGGTTTAGAGGAGGGCGCCAGATCGAAGATCTAAAACTGAGGCAGGAATAGAAAGAGACCAACACACATAATACGACCACTGTAATAAGGAGTACTGGCAGGTGGTAAGATATCATCTCGACATAGAACCGTATTACGAGCTGAGGTGCGCAGTGGTGGCCCTGGCTCCGTCCCTCATCAAGCGCCGTTTGAGCATTCCAGACGCGGGTATTGGCATGCGCAGCCTGGGAATGGAGGCATTAAGAGATCAAAACCGGGTGGGCGTGTCAAGAGGGTGAATACGGAGATGTCAGTCACAGAAAGGCAAATACAAATAAGCAAACGGAGAATCTGAACGGTGCCGGCATCATCGCGTAGTAGAAATCGATATCTCTTGCAGATCGAGCATCTGAATAGAAAGCTCGCATTCGACCACGGAGTACACATAATAATGCATCTCATCTCATCTCATCTCTGCCAACGTCTGTCCAACTCCAGCATCCAATACCCGTCTTTGCTCTGCCAATTCATCCCATATCCCTGTCTGTCCAACCATTGACCATGACCCCTGTCCTGTCCAAGTGTCCGTCAATGACAATGCGCCGTCTTGGTTTCTTCCTCTTCCTCTTCCTCTTCCTTCTTCTTGTCTTGTCTGTAATGTACCATCCCACTGTTGCTCTTCCCAAAGGTACTTGTTCTACATACAGCCATTATGTACCTTACGTTCTTGTTATCTGGTTCATTTCCTTGAATGGCCTTTGCCCCTTTCAGATGGGGAATGCAATTTCGCCAAGCCCCGTGGTTTGTTGATCTCGGCAGCCCTCTCTCTGTCTCTCTCTCTCTCTCTCTATCTGGTACTCGTACTGTTTACTTGCTCCGTCTACCGTTTCTCCCCTTGCCCGCTCCACCTCCCTTTTTCCTCTTCCAAGTCTGAAGTGTTTTCCACTCCAAAGTACGAGGTCGCAGGCGTATATAACGTACCCCTGTCATCTTTACCACAAGTCACTTTTATGGGTATTATTTTATACTATACCGAAAACCGTATAGCTTACCAGAACCTCGACAACAAAGGTACTTACGCCTTGGACCCATTTTAAATTATGTAATATTTAATGCCTTACCTTTTCTATGTCACGGGTATGTGACATAGCCACGTGGTGCGTCACGTGATGACTCAATTTCTAGAGACTAGCTATGAGAGAGCACCGTAAAGCACTTGGCTTTACGTACTAGTCTTTTGCCATTTAGCGCAGCGGTAAGCTGCGACGAAAGCTCCGTGACACTTAGGATGAATTAAATGAGGGTATTTAGGAGGATTTAATCGCTGATTTACTAAGAAAAATGCAGGCGGTGATAAACGCAGAAGGAGGTCATTAAGGAGAAATAGAAGCATTCTATGTATTTCTATTGTAGCCGACGAATTTAGTGTATAACGCTAACTAAATCTGGCTAAAGTGGAACTGGTAGTGACTTGGTTGATTACAGGTAAGGGTGCGTAATTTATCCCCTGTACCTCGTAGAAGTGGTCTGCGCTCGGTTGGCAGACTATCGGTATGAATGAATGCTGTAATTAGTCCTTTGTCCTTTGTCTTTCGTCTTCGTCGTAGTCCAAGTCGCAGTCGTAGTGCTCTCCCCGTATCGTCTGCCCTGCCGGTGTCCTTCCACCCCCCCTTGTCTCGCCCTCTCCCTTCCATATTATCACGACTCACGTTCCCTTTTGTTCTCCCTCTTTTCTCTTTCCCTCCTCTTTCTCTTCTGCTCCTCCCTCTGCACCACCATCCAACTTGAGAAGAACGACGCGCCCAGCACGTTGCCCTTCTCTACCACACTCATTTGGTTTCAACAAGTTTCTGATTTACAAGACGATTTACGATTAATCTTCAATTTTTAATTCCATCACGCATCACTGCAATCAAAAGGTCGGTCTGCAAATGAACAACGGAGCGGAATGTCAATGTCGGATGAGACGAGACGGCGACGAGGATGAGGACGACAACAACGCGATACCAGGAGAGACATTCATGACGGCACTTTGAACGAACTTGTTTCTCCTGATACCCACGGCATTTGAATACATCGCATCTAATGTTTTGACGGCGACATGGAAAGGAAAGGGATGACAAGGGATTGCAAAGTTGGGTCTTGGCATCGCGACACACACACATCGTACATCGACATCCACCGACATCGACATCAACACCGCGCACAGCGCAGCCTCGCCTGATCTCGTCTCGTCTGATTATCTGATATTCTGATATTCTGATCTCACCCACTCGTCGACTCATCTACCATCGTGTCCATATACTAACCCAAGACAGACAATGAAGGGCTTTGTTCAGATCGCCGTCACGGCCGCCATGGCCGCTGGCGCTGCCGCCGAGCACAACCACGGCCACATGCACCGCCACCGTGCTCTCAACGTGGAGCACCAGCAGGCCAAGCGCGAGGCCGCTGCCCCCGTCGAGGTTCCTGCCCGTGTCGGCAAGCGCGCCGCCGCGTCTGTCGCCACCGCCAACGTCCCCGTCGAGACCAAGTACGTCTACTCGGACGGTGAGGCCGTCGACCTCGACGAGGCCAAGCAGTGCATCGCCGACGGCGAGTGCATTGTTGTCGGCACCTCGACCCCGACCTCGACCGCCATCCCCACGGCCACCAAGCACGCCGCCGAGTTCTTCGAGTCCAAGTCCTCGTCGACCGTGCCCTCGACCACGTCGACCACGTCGTCGTCGTCCACCTCTACGTCGTCCACCTCGACGTCGTCCACCTCTACCTCGTCGTCGTTCAGCTCCACCTCGACCTCGACCAGCTCGACTTCGACGTCGTCCAGCTCGACATCGTCCGCGGCCGCCACCTCCTCCGCGGCCGTCTCGTCCGGCAGCGGCACCGACTTCCCCAACGGCAAGATCCCCTGTTCGACCTTCCCCTCCGAGTACGGCGCTGTTGCCCTGGACTGGCTCGACCTGGACGGCTGGGCTTCCATCCAGACCACCGGCTCGTGGACCGTTGGCACTCTGATCTCGTACATTGAGCAGGCCATCACCGGCGGCTGCGTCAAGAACTCGTTCTGCTCGTACGCCTGCGCCCCTGGCCAGAGCAAGGCCCAGTGGCCCACTACCTCGCAGGGTGCTACCGGCCAGTCCATTGGCGGTCTCTGGTGCAACGCCGACGGCTACCTGGAGCGCACCAACCCCCACTTCACCACGCTGTGCCAGGAAGGCCTTGGCGGCATCACCATCAAGAACGAGCTCGAGGAGCAGTCCTGCGTCTGCGGCACCAACTACCCCGGTGACGAGAAGATGAGCATTCCCCTCGTCACCAAGCCCGGCGGCGAGTACACCCTGACCAACATCAACGCCGCCACCGCCTACCAGTGGCAGGGCAAGTACACCAGCGGCCAGTTCTACGTCAACAACCAGGGCGTCGCGCTCGACCAGGCCTGTGTCTGGGACTCCTCGGACTACCCCGAGTCGGCCGGCAACTGGGCCCCCGTCAACATTGGTGCCGGTACCGACATCAACGGCGTCACCTACATCTCCATCTTCCCCAACACCCCCACCACCACCGCCAAGCTCGACTTTGATATCGTCATCTCGGGTGACATCAACGGCGACTGCTACCTCAAGGGCGGCGTCTACTACGGCGGCAGCTCTGGCTGCACCACTGCCCTCAAGAGCGGTGGCTCGGCCGTCATCACGTTCAAGCCCTACGGCACTGCTTAAGTGTCTTCTGAAGTCTCTGACATGACTTGACACGAACAATGCTGGGGGTTCGGTGGACTGGGCAGCAGGCAAGCAGACAAGGCCACCAACATGAACCTCTTTGATGCCCTGTCCTCTGCCTCGTTGCCCGGGAGCGGCTTCTGTTGTTTCATTTGTTTTACTTTTTATTGATTTTGATTGGTTTTTGATTTTCGATTTTCCTGTGGATTTCTGGTTGATCTGATGTCTTGTATTTCGTCTGCTTTATATCTTTTTTATCTCTTGTACCTTTTCAATTCTTTCTTCTCCCTTCTCTCTTCTCTCTTTCTTCTTCTACCACCCTACCTCTACCTCTTCTCCTCCGCCCTCTTCAAATCTCCATCTTCTTATATTGGGTATCCTTTCTGCTGCCCCTTTTGTAAACTATGCTACCCCAAGGTTCTGAAACTATGCTCTTTATAAGATCTGCTGTCTCTGTGTTTGTGTGTGTGTCTGGTGACTCTGTGTACCGTAACCAATATTACCTAGGTAGAGGCTGCATCACGATTGCTCTGATTCCAGCCTTGTGGCGCCAGTTGTTAACTGGGATGCACTCCCCATAACCCGAAGACGTCAAAGGAGCGCACCCTTGTCTTGTCGCATGCAAGCTGTCGGGTTTCCTGGCTCTTTGACGAGACGACCTCGCCCACTGTAGGCCATGGCGGCTTTATTACTCTGCTTTCACAGCGCGCCGTCTGCCTGTTCTTGACTCTGCCTGGCTTCGAATCCTGCCTTGTTGTAGCCTACCTCCGTCATCATCATGTCCGTCGTCATCGATTGTCCACAGGGCTGTATGCAACCCTCGCACAAACCACGCCACGCAGCTATATTCGAGTCATACCTGCACTCTTGCACAGCACGCAACTAGTAACTGGTAACTGCAACCATTGCTATTGATCTGGCTTTTCCAATGCCTGGCTAGGCCACCATATTTCATCTTCTGTATCCATCCATTGTCTCAAGGTCGTTGATCGTCTTGGTAAGGTACATCTGTTATGCATGCAAACACCACCAAAAGGTAAGTACTGAGCCCTGACAAGCCATCCACCCAGCCACCTCCCAATGCCCCACTTCCAGCACTGTCCCGCTGTATTTCGCGCGCTCACCTCCGCTACTCACACTCGACATGCCCTGTATGATAGCGTCATGGCCCCTCTCCCGGCTCCTCTCCAGCTCCTGCAGGGCGTCCTCGGCTGTATCATCCGTCGAAACACTGTGTGCCTGCCCAGCTGTGTTTGGTTTCAACTCGCGCTCCGCCCTGGCTTATGTAAGATGTCTTAAGCCCGTACTACGGAGTACTAGAAGGAAGGAGCTCCCCATAATAGCGATGAGACGTTCCTTCCGCGCCTGAGGAAAGCCACGCATGCATTACATACTATCTTACATACGCAGTCCTCCACCAGGCACACTTCTGCCTTCTGCCTCTCGACTGCTCCTTGCTCCCTCCTTCATCGACCTTGCCGACGCGTTTGACACTTTTCGACGGTGGCATTCTTCACGCACTCTATCCGCCCGACCATCTCCATCTACTCCCCTATCGGCGATTTAACTGCTCGGCTACTTTGGCCCCTTTCCCGTGCTCGTGTACCGACCCGCATGAGCTCTAGGCTTACTGCCCCCCAAACAAAGTACAACGAAACAACAGCCAGCTTCGAGGTATCACAACCCGTTTCAGGCTTCTGCAACCACACATCCATCGACGGCGCTGCTGTGCTGCATCTCATCGTGTTCGCGAGACCTCTTTGACCACAGATACCCTTTGACGACCTCACGCGACTCGTTCCTAGCTCTTAGCTCCGAGCTTCTCTCGACGACACCCCTCGTGACGACCTCATAAGCTTCAGCCGCCACGCTTGGGACCCGTTCCCCGTTCTCCCCAAGGGGACCTCGATTCTCCTCTTTGCTTTCTGCCATCGCATGCGACGCCCCTCTCCGCTACGACCATGAGGGTCTGCACCGCGTTGCGGACAGCAGCTGTCCTAGCTGCGCCCCTGTGGGCAGCGTCCGGCGTCCTGGCCGATGCAGTCGCGAGAGACGCTGGTCCTGCCATCAAGGTCAGCGCCTTTCCCTATCAGCCCGACAACCTCAACTACTTTGAGGACTCCGACGTCATCCTCTTCCACGACTATGTCGAGGGCATCGTCTACCGCTCCCCCGATGCCGGCGCCACCTGGGACAAGGTCACAGCCATCCCCGGCCAGGAGGCTGTGCGCCTTATCATGCACGACTTCCACTTTGAGCGTGCTTTTGTTCTGACCGAGGGCACCAAGCACTACCGCACCGAAGATCGCGGCAAGACATGGAAGCCCTTCTCGACCGAGGTCGAGATGAGCATGTTCCAGTACGAGACCATGACCTTCCACGCCCACGACCCCGACCGCATCATCTTCAATGGCATGGACTACAACATTGCCTCCTTTAGCGAGGTCGCCATGTACACCACCGACGGCTTCCGCTCCGACGCCAAGTATTTGCGCGGCAACACCGCCGGCTGCTGGTGGGCCATTTCCTCAGATCTCTTCTCTACTGGCGCCGACGACCTGGACAAGGACCGCATCCTCTGCATTATTCGCGACCCTGCGTCGCCTCGTAAGCAGGACCAGCGCCTTGTGATTTCGGATAACTTCTTCAAGGCTGTGTCGGCCGACGGCCCTATCCAGGAGTTTGAGCCCAATCTCGACACCAACCGTCCTGTGCAAGGTGTCGTCAACATCGCCGCTGTCAAGAAGTACCTGCTGATCGCCACGACCTCGCTCAACACCGACGAGATGGCCTTGTTTGTGACTGACGACACCAAGGTCTGGCACCGTGCCGTCTTCCCGTCTGACCATCGCATTAACCAGGAGGCGTACACCGTGCTCGAGAGCACAAACTACAGCATCCAGATCGATGTCATGAATACGCGCCCCTCCAACCCGACAGGCGTGCTGCTAACAAGCAATTCAAACGGCACGTTTTTCACCGAGAACCTTCAGTACACCAACCGCAACAAGCGCGGCCACGTTGACTTCGAGAAGATCTCTGGTATCCAGGGTATTTTCCTGGTGAACCGCGTCGACAACGGCGACGCCGTCAACAAGGATCGCGCCGAGAAGAAAATTGTCAGCGAGATTACCTTTGACGATGGTCGGACCTTTGCGCCTGTTACTGTCGGCGGAAAGGATCGCCTGCACTTGCACTCGGTCACTGACCTGAGCAACGTCGGCCGTGTTTTTTCCAGCCCTGCTCCGGGTCTCGTTATGGCCGTTGGCAACACGGGTGATTACTTGAGCGAGTACAAGGACGGCAACCTCTACATTTCGGACAATGCGGGTGCTACCTGGATTGAAGGCCTCAAGGGCCCACACAAGTACGAATTTGGTGATCAGGGCTCCATCCTGGTGGCCGTGTATGATCACGTTGATGTCGATCAGATCATGTACTCGCTGGACCATGGCCTGTCCTGGACCCCCGCAAAGCTGCCCGATGGCCTTAAGGTGCGTCCATACATCCTGACGACGACCCAGGACTCGACGAGTCTCAAGTTTGTGCTCATTGGCGAGACGGATGACCGCTGGAACATTATTGCCATTGACTTCGATGGCCTGCACGAGGCTACATGCAAGGATAGCGATTTTGAGGACTGGTGGGCCCGCGTCGACGATAAGGGCGAGCCTACCTGCCTGATGGGCCACAAGCAAAAGTACCATCGCCGCAAGAAGGATGCCGCGTGCTTCCTCAAGGAGGAGTTCCGGGACCCCGTTGCCCAAACCACCGACTGCGAGTGTACTGACCTCGATTTCGAGTGCGACTACAACTTCCGCCGCAACGACAAGGGCGATGAGTGTGTGTCCGCCGGACCCCTGGCTCTCCCTGAGGGTGCCTGTGGCAAGGACTCGAAGCCCGACGACGTGTTCAAGGGTTCGTCTGGCTGGCGCCTGATTCCCGGCAACACCTGCAAGCGTGCTGGTGGCAAGCAAAAGGACGACCTGGTCGACCACAAGTGCTCTGATTCAGTGTCGGGCACACCCAATGCGCCAGCGACGGGCAAGATTGGCAACACGGTGTTCGACTTCAAGCTGGACGGCTACAACGACTTTGAGAAGCACTACCTGGAGCGCGGCGACTCGAGCTCGGCGACAATCAACAACGAAGCCATCATTATGCGCCCGATTGACCGCTCGGCTGGCGAGGGTGGCCCCATCTATGTGACGGAGAACCACGGCAAGACCTGGACGAAGCCTGCTGTCTTTGACAAGGAGGCCGTGTGGGCCATTATTCCCCACGAGTACTTCAAGGAGGTTGTCTTTTTTGTCACGACATCGAGGCGCGTCATTTACACGGTCGACCACGGCCGGCAATGGCACGAGTTTGAGGCGCCGTACCCGCCGGACGTCGAGCATGAGCGTACACCGCTCATCTTTCACCCCGACAAGAAGGACTGGCTCATCTGGATCGGCAAGAAGTGTGAGGGCACCGGCGAGTGCTACGCCGAGGCGTCGTTTTCGCGTGATCGTGGCGACAACTGGCAGACGCTGCTGCGGTACGTCGAGCGCTGTGAGTTTATCGGTTCCAGCGAGTACAAGCTCCGCAAGCCGGAGGAGGTGCTGTGCGTTGCGCGCGCGCGCGAGGAGAGCGGCGGCGACCTGAGCACGAACCCCCTGCAGCTTGTGTCGAGCGAGGACTGGTTCGAGAAGAAAAACGTTCACGAAGAAAGCGTCAAGGGATTCGCCACCATGGCCGAGTTTATTGTTGTGGCGGCCGAGGACGCCGACAAGAAGAGCCTGCGCGCGCTGGCGTCGCTGGACGGCGAGAATTACGCCGAGGCGCAGTTCCCTGTCAACTTTGAGGTGCCCAACCAGCACGAGTACACGGTGCTGGACAGCTCGACGCACGCGGTCAACCTGTTTGTGGCGACGGAGACGGCCAAGGACAAGCGCTACGGCACCATCATCAAGAGCAACTCGAATGGCACATCGTACGTCATGAGCATTGCAGGAGTCAACTGCGACAACCGGTACTATGTCGACTTTGAAAAGATTTTGGGCCTCGAGGGTGTTGTGATGGTCAACGTCGTGGCGAACCGCGACGACGCTAAGGCTACATCGAAGAAGCTACAGACGCAAATCAGCCACAATGATGGTGCCGAGTGGGCGTTCCTGCCGCCGCCGGCCAAGGACATTGATGGCAAGGCATACGGGTGCAAGCCGCGCAAGGGCGCTACCCAGGGCGGCGACGAGAAGTGTGCGCTGCACATCCACGGCTACACGGAGCGCGAGGACCACCGCAAGACGTTCTCGTCGTCGGGCGCCGTGGGCCTGATGTTTGGTGTCGGCAACATTGGCGAGAGCCTGACTGATATCAAGGAGGCCGACACGTTTATGACAACCGATGCGGGCATTACCTGGCGCAACGTCAAGAAGGGCGCGTGGACGTGGCAGTTTGGCGACCAGGGCTCCATTGTGGTGCTGGCGCCGCGGCACACCAAGACCAAGACGGTCTCGTACACGACCGACGAGGGTCTGACATGGAGCGAGCACCAGTTTAGCGACGACGAGGTGGACATTCTGGACATTACGACGCTGCGGTCGGGCGCGTCGCGGAACTTTCTGCTGTGGTGCCGCACGACGGGATCGTCGAGCCACGTGTTCACGATCAACATTGACTTTTCTGGACTCACGGACCGGCCGTGCGAGCACGACGACAAGGACGTGTCCAAGTCGGACTACTACATCTGGTCGCCGACGCACCCGCTGATGCCAGACTCGCAGTGCCTGTTTGGCCACGTGTCGCAGTACCTGCGCAAGAAGACGGACCGCACGTGCTACAACGGCTACAAGATCCAGCACCTGTACAACACGGAGAACTGCACGTGCTCGCGGCGCGACTACGAGTGCGACTACAACTTCCAGCTGGACAACCACGGGCAGTGCTCGCTGGTGCCCGGACTCGCGCCCATATCCAAGGAGCAGTGGTGCGCAGACCACCCGGACGAGGTCGACTACTACCCGGCGACAGGCTTCCGGCGCATTCCGCTCACGACGTGCCAGGGCGGCGACGAGGCCGACAAGCTGTCCAAGCCCGAGGCGTGCAAGAACCACGAGGACGAGTTCGAGAAGAAGCACAGCGGCCTCGGCGGCTTTGCCATTTTCATGATTGTGCTCGTGTCTGTCGGTGGCGCTGCCGCAGTGGCGTGGTACGTCTTTACCAACTTTGCGGGCAAGTTTGGCGCAATCCGGCTGGGCGAGGGCCCCAACGGCTCGTCGTCGCGGTTCCAGCTCGGCGGCATCGACAGCGACGCGCCGTATATCCGGTACCCCGTGATGGCGGCCGCCGGTATTGTGGCCGTGGCCAGCACGTTGCCGCTGGTGGCGACAGCGCTGTGGCGCACTGCGGCCGATGCCGTGGGCCGGTGGACTGGAGGCTTTGGGGGCGGCGATGGGCGCGGCTCGTTCAGCCGGTTACGGTTCGACGGCAGCATGTTTGGCGGCGGCGCAGCGCGGCGGTTCACAACGCGCGACAGCTTTGCGCGCGGGCGTGGGGACTACTCGATTGTGGACGACGACGAGGGCGAACTGCTGGGCGACGACTCTGACGAGGAGGTGTAGAGGCGGAGCGAGGGGGACTGGGTAGAGGGGGGGTTGGATAATATTTGCTTTGCTGTTTGCGTATCACAGACGACATCCGGTATGGGATGACAGTTCCAATATTGATTATATATTTTAATTTATTGTTGTTACGGCTCTTGGGACATGAAGGTCGAGTGTAGCCCTGTGATCCTGGACTCGGATCCAGGCTGTATGAAGCGATGACTAAGCTCGGCCTAGCGTCCCCGGGCCTATCTTGGTGCATTGCAGCCTATCGCGCTGCACCCATGGCTGGCTGGCTCTCTCAGCCGTCATCAAAACGCCATCGCGTCTATTCTGACGTGCTTCGTCCTCTTGCAACGCCCTCGCACCCTCTGCTACCCCAGTCCCTCTCAGCTCTCAGCCCTCAAGACCGTGCCCAGCCCTACCAGCTCTCCACCCCTACCCTGCCAGCACGAATTCGCTGCATCTGTTGCGTGCACAGGCTCGGCACCCGTTGCATCGAACAGCCCCCGGATTGGCCTGCACTGAGCACTGCCATTCGCTGCACCCGTCACTGCTGCTCGTCGTCGACACTCTTGCGTCTTTTGTGGCGTTGTGACTACAGCTGTGTGCTCCGTAGCAAGGCCGCCGTTGTTTGCTGCCACGGATGTCGCCAAACCGGATCGCGGGCCACTCCATCTAAGCATAAGCATATTCGAGGCTGTTTTGCTATTTGTGCCATTTTAACTATCGATCCGCCAAGCCAAAGGTCTCTCTCCCCGCGTTTTGCAGTACAGAGAGTACCTGTGGACTGGGACTGTGTGGCCACTGCTCTGCGGCCCAGACCCTCCTTTCCGGGGTCACAGTTTTGGATTAATCTTACTAGACCTCTGAATCCTGATTTGTTCTTTCTTGGACTGTGCTCTGTATATAACCAAGCATGGCTGCTGCAACCCCCGGCGCACTCGACCCCCGACCTGTGTCCTCTCGTTCGCGCACCCACGACCACGACCAAGACCACGACCAAGCCAACATCCGCGCGCCCGCTGATCACGCGCCAGCCTCGGCAAACTCGATTTCTGCGCCAAGCCACCCACAAGAACAGCAGGACCAAGAACGACCTGAACAACCTAAACGGCAGAAACGACCCGATCAACTCGACCAACTCGACCAACTCGACCAACCGCCAGCATCGCTTGCGTACTCCATCTCCGACCTGACCGCTTCTGCGTACCCACGCCTCGAGCAGTCGCAGTCTCGTCCTTACACGTCCGTCTCTGCCGCAGTCTCGACCTCGTCGTCGCCTGGTCCCGCATCGCCCTCTGCCGGCACAAGCTCTGGCTTCCACTCTGGCGGACTCGTCAGCCGCAGTCCGTCGGCTCCGCGTGTGCGACGCCCGTCTACCCAGGACAGAATCAACGGCATCCTCGAGACTGCCCGACAGCGAGCCGAGACCGTCTCAGCCCAAGCATCTGCCCAGGCCTCCGCGTCCAACTCGGCCAACCCGACACCGCACAACTCTCTTGCACGCCACGCCACCTTTCGCATGGAGCCGCTGCTGCGAAACCAGTCCGCACCCGGCACGTTCCAGGCCGAGTCGGATGGCGACGATGGAAGACGTACTCCCGAGCAGAGACTAGGAGACGGCCAAGGCAGCCAGAGGAGTGCCCGGCACCTGCACTATGCAGCAAACACCGGCACATATGGTACCCTGGGCACATCAGCGTCGCGCTCGAGCTCGGGCCGCCCACGGTCGCGAAAGAACGCCGACCGCAGCTACCAGC
The DNA here is from genome assembly GCA_029298845.1 of Ophiostoma perfectum. Classification (NCBI taxonomy): domain Eukaryota; kingdom Fungi; phylum Ascomycota; class Sordariomycetes; order Ophiostomatales; family Ophiostomataceae; genus Ophiostoma; species Ophiostoma perfectum. Next base: position 135,950 of record JANSLV010000075.1, read on the forward strand.
AAGAAGCAGCTGCCTCCGGAGCTGCAGTCACATCAGGCGCACCCTCGAGAGCAGCATCCCGAGCAGCCTCGATAGCAGGCGGACCACCGGCCGACCTGCCATGGTGGAAGGACGTCTTGAGCGGCTTCCAGTCGATTGAGCTCGAGAACAAGGGCAGCGTTGCGCGGGACCACCTGGCGCTGGAGCGCACCTTTTTGGCGTGGCTGCGGACATCGCTGGCGTTTGCATCGATTGGCATTGCCGTGACGCAGCTGTTCCGCCTCAACACGTCGGCGAGCAGCGGCAACAACGATACGGAAGAGAAGCTGAGCCGGCTGCGGCACATAGGGCGGCCGCTGGGCTCGACGTTCCTGGGCATCAGCGTGCTGATTCTGTTTCTGGGCTACCACCGCTTCTACCAGAGCCAGCAGTGGATTCTCAAGGGCAAGTTCCCGGCGAGCCGCGGCACGATCTTGCTGGTGTCGCTCATGGCGTTTGCACTCATGGTGACGTCGCTGGTGATTGTCGTCGTCGTGCAGCCGTCAGAGGGCTAGTCTGGGGCTGAATGCTCGGCATTCTTTTGCATTCTTTTGCATTCTCTTGCATTGGCGTTTGGCTTGCCCGTTTGCTTGCTTGTCTGCTCGTTTTGCTTTTTGTTTATATTTACCTGCTGTACTGATACTAGATGATACCTTGGACGGAGAAGCTGATGGGGCTTGGACAACAGCACGCTGGGATATCGATTGATCAGCGGACTCTAATTACATCACATTGGATAAGATTTATACATAATAGCCATTCAATTATAATAGCAACCAAATTTTGAATAGAACTCAAATCATCAATACTCCAATCTGCAAACAGCGTTTGTAGGTGCCATCTGATCTTGTAAGCTTAGCTAGGTCCAGCCAATAAGCTTAGTGCATCCCCACCACAACGTCATCTTTGGCCTTTCCTCCATTCTCCATCAAGCTTCATCACGTTGCCCGTTTTCACCCACACCAAAATGCCCGTCGACATCCCTGCATTTGCGGCAACACAGCTGGAGCTCCTTGCTGCCGAGCTGCAGGCCGAGGTCACCCACACGGCCGAGACTGTGGGCGGCCATACGCCAGCAGCATTGCAGCGTGCTGGCCTGGCCCTGACGAACCTGACCGTGGCTGGCCAGCGCACGGGCATGGGCGGCCGGACCGTCCTCACTCTGGAAGTGGATGCCGCCACGGGCGGTGCCAAAGGGCCCTCGAAGCCGACAGGAAAGGCTGGCGCGAAAGCTACTAAAGGAAGCTCAAAAGGAAGCTCGAAAGCTACTTCTAAAGGAAGCAAGGCAAAGCCGACCTCGAATGGAGGAGACGACGACAGTGGCGGCTTGCCCGAGCACGGCCTACGCACAGGCGATGTCGTGCTTGTTGCCGAGCAGCCGGGCGGCAGTGCTAAGAAGCGCGAGATGCGCGAGCTCGAGCAGCGCGGCGTGCACGGCGTCATCACGCGCATCCGGCGGTATGTGCTGGAAGTCGCTGTCGACGACAGAAACGCTGGCAGCGACAACGAAGACAAGCTGGACGGCATCGTCGCGAGCAGCCGCGTATGGCTGCTGAAGCTGGCGGACGAAGTGACATACCGGCGCATGTCGTCGACGATGCGGCAGCTGCGCGAGATGCCTGAGGCAGCCTACACGCCGCTCACGCGCGTGCTTTTTGGCCTGTCCGCGGTCACCTCGACCCCATCACAGACCTCTGCTGAAGACATTGCGTGGATCGACGAGTCCCTCAACGACTCGCAAAAGGATGCGGTGCGGTTTGCGCTGGCCGCCCAAGATGTCGCACTCATCCACGGCCCGCCCGGCACCGGCAAGACGCACACCCTGGTTGAGCTGATCTTGCAAATGGTCCGCCGCGGCCTGCGCGTGCTCGTGTGCGGCCCGTCGAATATCGCCGTCGACAATCTGGTCGAGCGGCTGGCACCTCACAGCGGCGTGCCCATGGTGCGGCTGGGCCACCCGGCGCGGCTGCTGCCTTCGGTCCTCGGGCACTCGCTGGACGTGCTGACGCAGACGTCGGCGGCCGGCGCGATTGTCAAGGACGTGCGCGCCGACATGGACTCGAAGCAGGCAGAGCTCAAGAAGCTCAAGCCGAAGGAGCGCAACAGCCGGCGCGCCATCTACAACGATCTGAAAGACCTGCGCAAGGAGTACCGCGAGCGCGAGCGGCGGTGTGTGCAGGAGCTCGTGGGGGGCAGCGCCGTGGTGCTGGCGACGCTGCACGGCGCAGGCGGCTCGCAGCTGCGGGGCCCGCCAGGATCGACGGCGTCGACGGGCCCGGGGGGCAGCGGGGCAGCAGCGTTTGACGTCGTGGTGATTGACGAGGCGAGCCAGGCGCTGGAGGCGCAGTGCTGGGTGCCGCTGCTGACGGCGCGCAAGGCGGTGCTGGCGGGCGACCACCTGCAGCTGCCTCCGACGGTCAAGAACAAGGACAAGGCGAAGAAGGCAGAAGGCACGACTACGAAAACATCTACGACTACAGGTGCAACTACAGGTGCGACTACCGCTACAACCCTCGAGCACACCTTGTTTGACCGCCTGCTGGACTTGCACGGCGCATCAATCAAGCGCATGCTGACGACGCAGTACCGCATGCACGAGCGCATCATGCGCTTCCCGTCCGATACGCTGTACGAGGGCAAGCTGCAGGCGGCCGACGCAGTGGCCCAGCGTCTGCTGCGCGACATTAAGTACGAGGACGGCACGGCCGTCGCGGACGCGGACGAGACGCGCGAGCCGCTCGTGTTTATCGACACACAGGGCGGCGAGTTTCGCGAGGGCGTCGAGGACGTGCCGGACGCGCCCACCAAGAAGAGCCTGCTCGGCGACAGCAAGTGCAACCCCATGGAGGTCCTGCTCGTGAAGGCGCACGTGCAGGCCCTGATCCAGAGCGGCCTGCGCGCGAGCGACATTGCCGTGATCACGCCGTACAATGCACAGCTGGCCCTGCTGGCGGCGGAGCTGCCGCAGAGCGAGTTTGCGGGCATCGAGCTGGGCAGCGTGGACGGCTTCCAGGGCCGCGAGAAGGAGGCCGTGGTGGTCAGCCTGGTGCGCAGCAACGACGACGGGGATGTCGGGTTCCTGGCGGAGAAGCGGCGGCTGAACGTTGCGATGACGCGGCCGAAGCGGTCGCTGACGGTCATTGGCGACTCGGAGACGGTGAAGAAGGGCAGTGCGTTCCTGCGGGGCTGGATGGCGTTTCTCGAGGAGCACGCGGACCTGCGGTATCCGGACGCATCGGCCGTGGTGGCCGTCTAGCATTGTGATGTGTCGACTATGGAGCATTCATAATTCATAATATATACATATTGACAGTCATACATAGCTGTGCACAATACAGAGTTATTCATCTTGGTCCCAGCATGTTGCGACTAACGCTGATAGACAGGGTCGCATTGCATTCAATAAACAGTAGCTTGGTTTTGTTATGTTTCATGTGGATGATATAAATAGATAAGACAGACGTTCAAGACTCGAGTTTGAGCCGAATAGGAAGTGAGATACAGACATCCGAGATACGGCTGTTGGATGGCTTTGGAATAGACCACAAGGAAGCTAGAGACCACTCGTCAGACCAGACCAGCGACTGGACCAGAGACTAGACGTGTGCATATCCAGCAATGCAAGTCATCCGCCAAGAAGGATTTAGCAAACAGCGGCTCGCTTTGGCCCTATATCGCGACACATACAACACACACACGACACTCGTTGGTCTTGCATCGAGTTCTCCGTGCTTACACCCACCATCTCAACACACGTCTTAGCACGGCATACGACACGGAAGGCGATCAAACAGAGGCTATGCTTTGCATGTCTGGTTCGGATAAGCGTCGTACGAAGCAGAGTCGTGGGGTCGTAGGGTCTGGGAGGCTGCGAGGCGCCGGGCCTGATGTCGACTACTCCCTACTTTTGTTGATCGGCCTCAGCATGCATTCAGACGAGAGGCAGCCCGTCTTTATTGGACTGTCAGGATTAGGATGATCTCTGGTTTAGTGGCCTCCTCAGCTGGCAGCGTGGAAAAGCAACAGCCTCGCTCAAGCTCAGCTAGTTGTGCATCGGCGCCGTGTTTATGCACGGAGTACTTAGTGTCCCGCCGTCTTTCTTTTCTTTTTGCACGACTTGTTCTACTTCCATCTATCGATCGCTGCCTCGTGCGCGTCGTCGTCTCCATCTACCCATGCCCCATACGCGTAAATGCATGAGAGAATCTTCACCGAAGCGGCGCCTCTTGGCTCTAGGCCTCTTGTACTCCGTTCTCATAGTTTCTCTTTCAGCTGCGTTGGTTCTTTTGCTGAAGTCTGATTAAAATAGGGGAAAGAAGATGATGAAAAGATAAATGAAAAATAAGAAATGAAAGAAAATAAAAGGACAACAAAAGAAAGAAACCCGCGTTTCTATCTGTGTACTTGCAGACCACTCGACCGCATGCTCCTTTCTGCCACCGAGCACGTCTTGCATCGTACGCGCTCTCTCATGCATATGCAGTCGAGGATGCATGCAAGACAAGACTCAATAGGTCAGTAACGCTCCCTCTCTCTCCCTCTCACACACACACACACACACACACACACACTGGCGAGGTTACATCCGCTTCCAATACAAACATCGAGGCTCCTACTGTTTGCATCTGCGCTCTCATTTCCAGTGCAGTAGACTGCAGCTGCCGACCCACCCGTCGCACCAGTATCGCGTCCACGCCCGTGCAAATGTAGAATCTGCTGTCTTTCTGTCCCTGTCTTCCTGTCTTCCATCCTCCATCCTCCTCTCGTCTGACAACGATCTACGGAGTACGACGTGATGAGCACGACAGCTCCCCGTACCACTGCATTATGTAAGGCGACGTCGCTGTGCCTGTCTTCACAAGAAGTCTTCACAAAAGTCCCAAGGCAATGGCTCGAATACACAAGTGAAACACGAGACAGGGTGTGGCTCGAATCTCATCACGTAGCGTATCACAACATCACCAACACCAACACGCGGGACTTGAATTTGTCGGGAGGTGTGAGAAATCAATGTACTAAGGCGTGGATAGCCTACCAGAATGTCAGGAATCCACAGTCTCCCTATTGGCCGTCTTTTGTGGGGATTCTTGTAGTAATTTTCGGGTATTCAGGGCTTGCCCACTTCCCTTTGTTCAGCCTAGAGATTAGGAGGTTTTCTCCTTAGAATATAATAATATATGCATCATATTTGACAGTTATAAGCCCGGATGACGGCTAGTTCCGTTAAAAGTCATTATACATTAAAACATATATAATAACTCACCTATAACGAAGTCACTCGTTATAATAGACACTATAACGTCCCCGTCGATTAACGAAAACGCCGTATTACGTACCGATTACTTTAATTAAAAGGCGTAGTACGATTAATTATATGCCACCATAATTTCTTTATCGCCCGTTAAAATAACCGTGGATCCCGACTCCGTAAAGTTAAATAACGCACGGTATTCGGATTAAGAAGCTCTTTAAACGGCGTACGACGAGCCACCGGTAAAACTTACTCGGCCATTTATCGAAAAACGGGAGACGGAGGTCCCGGAGGCGGTCCCCGATATTACCGGAGGTCCGGTAACACGGTTTATTACGAGAGAGAGGTCGCTCCGTCCTTTAATTAACCCGACGATCCTCGCTTTATACCGAGAAGACTCGGCACGGTTTCGTAACTTAAATAAAGAGTATAAGGCGAGAGTTAAAAAGGTAAATCGAAACTATTTTCGTATTAATACCGTTATTAACTTTCGAGTTTACTTAATTACTTTTAAAAAGTTTATTAACGCGCTTATAACACCTCGTAAAAAATTTAAGGTTTTTATTTTAAATTATTAATTTAATCTTTGTACGTTAAAGACGTCGTATAAAAACGAGTATTTAAGTTTAAAGAGAGGCTTTACGTAAAAGGGCATCGATACGTAATTAATTAAGTAGTCGGATATCGTCGTTAAGTTAAATTAAGTTAAATTATATATCGCGAAAGATTATAAATATTTAAAAAAGATTATTATATTATTAAAATCGAGGCTTAAATAAAGCGTAAAAGGAGTAGTAGTTTTTTTAATAATTCGATACGTACGAATCTTTTATATCGATATTAATTTACTTACGATAAATTAAAATATCGACGAGATTA